>BLSH010287003.1:1192944-1203936 GCA_018402905.1 Glandirana rugosa | reverse complement strand
ACTTAAGACCCAGGTAATAGTTATACACAATGGAAGGAGAGTAGAGTAATCTATACTTAAGCGAATCCCCCGTGTGTGTGTGTGTGTGTGTGTGTGTGTGTGTGTATATGTGTGTGTGTGTATATATATATATATATATATATATATATATATATATATATATATATATATGAGGCTGTGTAGAGAGCTCCTCTTCCTTACCTCTATAGCGGGGGGGAGAGGGAAAGGTAAAGCAGGTGATTGCTCCTGCTGTGTGTCCCATGCAGTCGTCTGGCGTGACCGTGCAGTGACGTCAGACGCCAGGGAGCCGTTGACACCACGAGTGGCTGCGTCATCCGAGGATGACAGATGGCATCAAGTGCCCCGCCCACGCACATATAGTAGCCATGTCTAAACAGGCCCCCACAGCACCAGGAAGTGCCGGGAGCCTGCTTGTGTCAGGAGGCACACGCACACAACGGCGGCATCTAGTGGCTAAATTGTAGAGTGTGGGGAGGCACATATCAGGATAAAACAAAAGGTCAAAAATGACAAGAACAGTAGAAAATGGCACAAGTTTTTCAATGTGTGTTACTTGAAGGCAGATGCATATCAAGCGTAGGGTGGGTGAACGGGAATCCCCTTTCGCTGAGAACAAACAATGGGTGTTCCTGGTGTTCGATCCTCAGGGTTGTATATCAGTTTAATGTACAATTTTGTCATTTTCATTTTAAAACATACTCAATGTGATTGCAAACCCGTGGATCATGTTTTTACGGTTTGTGAAAAAAGTTTGCTGATTTTACTCTATTGCACATCTATACTGTCTCTATAACTACCTTCAAAGTCCCAACAGGGATATATATATATACATATATATATATATATATATTTTTTTTTTTTTAAGACTTTAGGCTAGACTCACACCTGACCAGTGGGGAGGAGTTATGATACAAAATGAATGTGCTGGCAATGCACCTCAACAGCCCAGAAAATTGTCCTGCATCCTTTCTGGAAGTGCACTCAATCAGTGAGGTGCATTAGAGTTACATCAGACTGATAACATTTCAGCCAAGGCAAAATCACTAGTCTCCAGACTAGTTCAAAATGGTTCTACAGCTTTAAGTTTTTTTGTTTTTTTTTACCTGAATACATTCTATACATTAGGGAAAAAACCTTCTGTACTGTAACAGGATCTCCCCTTCACCCCCTTCTACATACCTGAGCCCGATTTTCAATCCAGCTCTGTGCACGAGAGCAGCAGCTCTCTCCCTCCTCACAGGGCATATTTAGAACAGAGGGGGGAGCCATTGCCTCCCACTGCTGTCAGTCAAATTCTGTGATGGAACAGGGCCAAGCCTCTCTGTTCTTGTGTATAGACGCAGACAAGGCTTGGGATCAAACACCACAAGTGCCCCGATAGAAAGCAGCTTTCTATGGGGGCACCCGCCAAAGAGGAGGGGCTAGGAGCACTGATGGGGAACCCACCGGTTCCCCACCGGTGGAGGATCAGGGCTGCTCTGTGCAAAACCACTGCACAGAGCAAGGAAGTATGACGTTTATTTTTGTAGTAAAAAAAAATGTAAAGGTTTACAAATCAAACTACTGTGAAATTTTTTTACTGGTGCTGTGTATTATAATTCAGGAATGTTTTCATGTATTGTAAAGTTACAAAGAGCACCTACTACTGTCTAGATCAGGGTTTCTCAACCAGGGTTCAGTGAAACTCTAGGGTTCCTCCAGAGGTTGCTAGGGGTTCCTTGAGCAATGGTCAATTTCTACCTCTCAGATAAATTCCCAATGTTACCATTGATCTTTTTAGCTATCTGTAAGGGGTAATTCTTCCTAATGACCACAAGTGTAGGGAGCATTCTTCCCATTGACCATCACACTAATGTATCATGAGTTGTAGAGTTCTCATTTTTAGCAGGGGTTCCCCGAGAGCGGAGAATTATTTCAAGGGTTCCTCTGTGTTGTAAAGGTTGAGAAAGGCTGGTCTAGATAAATGCTATATTGCCAGATCCTTGCCTCATAGTTGTAAACAAAGTGCCATAGGCTTTGTATAGGGTTTGACTAATATCATTCATAGTCTTCCTTTTTCTTTTCAGATTGCATTTGACTTCACCCTGTTATAGCTTGATGGCTTTTGGAGTGGTTTAAGACTCTTAATGAACAGCGGACCAGTACTGTACTTGCCAGTTTTATTAGCTTTATTTATGTTCATGTCTTGTAAATTTTCAAAAAAAAAAACTGCTACTAGGCCACACAATGGAGAAGGTATTTTGATTGTATGTATACTGTAATTGTAGGAATGTTATTTGTACAGACATTGAACAGAATATTTTAATAATTTGATTTGTTCTAAAAAAAAAAAAATCCTCTGTTTTATGAAATGCTGTTAGAGGACATTACCTTTTTCTTTCCTCGCCTGGTTAGGTTATTTAAAGAAATAATGTACATTTTATTTTTTTTTTTTTTCCCTTTTAAGCATGCATGCTGCCTTATTCTGTGTTCTGCAATGTTTCCTTGCAAGCCTGTAAGATAGATATATATATAATGAAGCATAATGAAATCTGAACACCTTAAAGTTGCACAACCCCAGGGCATGTAACACAGAATCATCCTGTCGGCCTGAGCCTTCACTGTGCATTTTTATTATCTAATAGTTATCTTGTGCATTGCCTTACAGGTGGTGCCAAAATTGCATTTTTTATACATTTTAAAATCAACAAATCTTTTATTTGTAAATAGATTTTTTCCAGGTGTTCGTCTAGAACATTTTTTTGTGGGCTATTGAAATGCAAACAAAAAAAAATTTTGAGATTGATGACTTTATTCTTGTTGGAACAATCCTGTTCTTGGCATGCTGACCATGGCAGTACTTTGTATAGATGAGTCAGTCTGGCATTAATTTAATTCCACATGTGTACCACATGTTAGTCCACCTGAGCCTTTTCATTAAACTGTACAGCCAGATGATGTTCCATGATATTCCATTTTAATGTGTGACTTTGTGATGCTGTCTTTGTAATTGCCTCACTGTCACTGTTGTCTTAAAATCCTATCATTCCTTCACCGTTGTAAATTTCAGGGGTGGTATGATGTTGTAGGCCCTCCTTGGAACTAAAGAAAAAAAAAAAGTTCCTGATGCTTTTTTTTTTTTCTATTGGGTTTTAGAAACAAACCTCTAAATTTTTCAGACATTCTGATTTACTCGTAGGTACTAAAAACCTGCATAGAGACAGTTTTTCACACCTATACCTCACTGTGAGTTGACTGCTGGCTTCACTCTTAGACAATCTCATCAAAATTGTGTTGCTTCATATTTACCTGAAATTCACCAGTAACTTTTGTGTTGTCCAGAACATGTATAAATTAATTGTACTTGTTGTTACCTTCTTCATTAAAGTTTTTGTACTTCACTACATGAAATGAATTCATGGTGATTGCTTATTAAGGTTACAACTGAATTCTTTGTGCCTTTGATGATTTTATTTTTTAATTTAAAGTACCTTGAAAATCAGATGCATACCTGTAACAAAAGTAAAACCATATTTGCCCGTGTTATGTAATATATTAGAGCACACAAGCTGGTCAGTGTTCTACATGGGTACGTTGATTTTCTCCTGTATAATTGTGTTGCTAGTGATTCCCAATAAACCTTGCATTTTTTTCAGATTTTAATTGCTTTGTTAAATGTTCACATTTTAAACTATCTTGATTTTTATGTTTGGCCAATGGATCAAAAAGTCATGTTTTCACAGAACGACAGGTAAAAAGATTAGTATGCTTCTTTTAAACTACAACTAAATTGGACAAGTTTCTGGAAGACTGGAAAACCTGACTTGTGAGTGATCCTTTTAATCCAGACTGGGGGAACCACTGTGTTAGCTGAACTCCAGCCTAAAAGAAAATAATTCAAGCAGTAATAAGGGCAGTTCCTTACCCATAAATTATTTTGTGCATATTTGGTTCTGGCATTGTCCTTATTATTGAATTTTTAAAGACACACAATCCTGGGTAGGTACATATTGTAAGAGTAATAACAGTGCGGTTTAATACTGTAGAGTACAATATGCGGGTTTTGAGGGAAGTAGACAATTGAACATAGCAGGCGACCAGGTGTCGAGTTTGATAAGATGCATAACATTTACAACGCACTGTACGTATTATTGTGCCTGTCTCAAGACCTTTTACATCTATCTGGTAATATTTTCGAAGCCTGATTGAATGCTACACAATTCATGGAGTTAATTGCCAATAAATGCTCATAAGTGTAATTTTGCTGAACCATATTAATCACTTAAGATATATTAAGAGATTGATTGGATTTCCATTTTCTAAGAACGATCGAGCGAGCTACCAAAACAATGTGAATGACAATAGAATGAAATGAGGGTGGGTATGCATCTATACCAACTCTGGGTAGGGCTGGATCTGGTCGTGGGAAAGTAAGGGGAAAAAATGGCATATAGAAGATTCAAGGAAATAGGAGGTGTAGCTGACAGAGAAGAGTATAAAAATAGACAAAAGGAAGCCAAACACATTATCAGTGCTGCAAAGCGCAGAAAGAGGAGGAAATTGCTAAGTCTATTAAGGAAGGAGATAAAACCTTTTTAGGTACATTAGTGATAGAAGAAAAAAAATACAATGGGATCACTAAAATGAAAACTGGGCACAACACATATGTTGAGAGAGACCAGGGTGTAGCAAACCATTTAAACAATTACTTCTGTTCAGTCTTCTCAGAAATACACTGCACTAATGATAACAAGTTAGGGAATAATATTGGTTCTAGTAATGATGGTTTATTTCTAGGATTTCTGGAGACAGAGGTAGCTGAGGAACTGGCTCGGTTAAAGCTTTAATAAAGCAATGGGCCCTGATGGTATTCATCCTCCCAGAGTTCTAAGAGAACTTTGCAATATAGTTGTTGGACCATTAACAAATCTTTTAAATAAATCTCTTCTAACAGGTGAAGTTCCCCATGATTGGCGGATAGCTAATATTGTACCTATCCACAAGAAGGGCAGCAAGGTAGAAGCTGGCAATTACCGACCAGTGAGTTTAACATCAATTGTAGTCAAGGTAATGGAATCACTTCTGAAAAGGATCATTGATCACCTAAAAATACACAGCTTGCTGGACCCAAAGTAGCATGGCTTTACTGAGGGCAGATCGTGTCAAGACCAATCTGATTTAATTTTTTGACTATATTACCAGTGTTTTGGACCAGGGTGGTGCTGTGGACATAGCATACCTTGATTTCAGCAAGGCATTTGATACAGTTCCACATAATGATCTAATACAAAAGTTGTACAAGCTAGGACTTCACCATTGGGTGGTTCAGTGGATATGCAGTTGGCTAAAGGATAGATCCCAGAGTGTGGTTGTAAATGGGGTTTACACAGAACAGAGACCAGTCACTAGTGGGGTACCACAAGGCTCTGTACTGGGTCCTGTTCTTTTTAACCTATATGTAAGTGATATAACAAAAGGTTTGTTGGGCAAGGTATGTCTCTTTGCTGATGATACAAAGGTGTGTAATAGGGTTGAAATCCCTGGAGGTGTCTGTAACATGGAACATGATTTGGCATTGCTGGAAGATTGGTCAAAGCAGTGGAGACTGCAGTTCAATATTTCTAAATGTAAAATAATGCATCTAGGGAAAAATAATCCCATTAGAGAGTACAGCATTTAGGGTACAGTGTTAGCCAGCACTACAGAAGAAAAAGATTTGGGGGTGCTTATTTCAGATGATTGCAAAATGAGCAAACCGTGTGACCAGGCAGTGGGAAAAGCAAATAGAATTCTGGGATGTATCAGTAGAGGGATCACCAGCAGGAGGAAAGAGGTTCTGATTCCTCTATATATATCATTAATGAGACCTCACTTAGAATACTGTGTCCAGTTCTGGAGACCTCACTTACAAAAAGATATTGATAAGATAGAACGAGTCCAGAGACGGGTAACAAAAATGGTAAAAGGTCTGGGGGATAAAACATATCAAGAGCGACTTCAGGAACTTAATATGTACAGTCTGGAGGAAAGAAGGGAGAGGGGAGACATGATTGAAACCTTTAAATACATCAAGGAGGTGAATAAGGTTCAGGAGGGCAGTCTTTTTAATAATAAACCAAAATCAAGAACACAGGGACGTGACCTCAAACTAGCTGGAGAGAAGTTCAACACTAATCTTAGAAAGTATTATTTTACTGAAAGGGTGGTTGATGATTGGAATAAACTACCAACAGAGGTTGTGAGACAGTCAACAGTAAATGGCATCAAACATGCTTGGGATAAACATAAATCTATAGTCAGACAATAAGGTTAATGTGAAAACAAAAAAAAAATAAAAAGGGGCAGACTCGATGGACTACTCAGTCTTTCTGCCGTCACTTTTCTATGTTTCTATCTTGGGTGAGTTAAAAGATTTGTCTCCAGAAGTTGGTTAAACTGGGACATTTCCAAAGAGTGTGCCAAAAATGTCCTACGTAACCACAGTTGCACCAGCACAGAGGAGATACGGATGTGGAGAACCTGGCCAGCCGATAGGGAGTGTAATACCATCTATTCATAATCTTAAACATCATCTCCCAGTGATTGACACAGTGTGTTGCTCTATAAATCAGCAGATTGCCATGGTTTAGGAGTAAAAGTGGTATGGAGATCTCCCATTTTAGCATCGTAGTGATTTTCAGAAACATGGTCTTATCTTGTAGAAGGTTTTAAAAAAAATAAATAAAAAGGACATTCCTCTTTTTATTGGCTCTCTTGAGTTATACAATTTCCAAACCTTAAGATGTGCATGAGGCTTCGGGATCGGCTGTTTGGCTAGTAAATGTTAAATTTGAGAACCTGTAAAGTGTACCGCCTTTGGCAGGCCAAAATCCTCCATCTTTCACTGTTTTTAGGCCATAGTGGGGAAGATATTTAGTGGAGAACATTGGTATCACTGAGTCTAGGTTGTGAAGAAGGAATTTTGACATGCTAATTTTGAATGTTACAAGCAATTTTATTGTGACCCATTCTCCATGCTAGCAATGATGCGTGGGTGGGTGGAGGTAGAGTGGAGAGAGCCCATGGCTTCCAGAAATCGCTGATAAGGAGTTAAGTGCTAGGGCAGTTTCTATGTCTAACCACAGAGGATCATCAACCTCTCTAAACCAATGCTTGATCCTGGTCCATGTGAACTGCCCAATAATAGTCACGGATATCCAGTAACCCTGCACCTCCTACCGACCAGAGCATAAGCAGGCTTGAGTGCATATATTTGGCATTTTTGCCTTTCCAAATAAATTTCCAAGGCAGATTTGATGGGGTTTTGAAGTAGTGGACTTCTAGAGGGATAGGTAATACTCGAAACACATATACGCCCTGGCCAAAAGTTTTGAGAATGGCACAAAAATTAATTTTCACAAAGTCTGTTTTTATGATGGCAATTTGCATACACTCCAGAATGTTATGAAGAGTGATCAGATGAATTGCATGTAATTGCAAAGTCCCTCTTTGCCATGAAAATGAACTTAATCCCCAAAACACATTTCCACTGCATTTCAGCTCTGCCACTAAAGGACCAGCTGACATCATGTCAGTGATTCTCTTGTTAACACAGGTATCAGTTTTGACGATAAGGCTGGAAATCACTCTGTAATGCTGACTGGGTTAGAATAACAGCTTTTAAAAGGAGGGGTGGTGCTTGAAATCATTGTTCTTCCTCAGTTAACCATGGTTACCAGCAAGGAAACGCATGCAGTCATCATTGCTTTGCACAAAAAGGGATTCACAGTCAAGGAAACTGCTTCTACTAAGACTGCACCTTCGGTTGTTGTGAAAAAGGCTTCAGGGCACCCAAGAAAGTCCAAGTGACAGTATTGACTCTTTGCATAAACTTAATGTAATTGTCAATAAAAGCCTTTGACACTTATGAAATTCTTGTAATTATACTTCAGTATACCATAGTAACCTCTGACAAAAAGATCTAAAAACACTAAAGCAGCAGACTGTGAAAATTTAATATTTGTGTCCTTATTAAAACTTTTGACCAGGGCTGTAGTAGTTGGGGTAACCTGTTCATTTTGAAAGCTGCTAGCCTTCCAGACCAGGAAAGTTCACACAGCAACTTGTGTTTGAGTTTTTCTGTTTTAGCAATAGGGAGTTTGAGATTAGATGCAACAAGGGAAGAAGATTTAGTCGTTCGCGTAATTCCTAGGTATATCCCTTGCAAGTTCCACGTAAAGAGTAATTTATGCAGAAGGTCTTTTCTACAGTACACACACTCACCTAGGTCCAAAATTAGGCTATTTGTAAAGGTTAACTCTGTATTTAGAGATAGCACTGAAGTGGGTTAGGACTTGAGCTTGCAGAAAGGGAGGTTAGAAGATTGGTCAGGAATAGTATAACGGCATCCACAAACTGGTTAATTATATGGGGTCTTGAACTAAACTGAAAGCCGGTAATGGAGGGGTGTGAGCGGATAGCTTCTAGTGGCTCAAATATCAGGTTTCAAATGGTATGGGAAAGGGGGACAACCCTGTTGGCTCCCATTGGAAATTATACATGTTTTAGATAAAAGGTCTGAATCTAGACCTCTGCGTTCGAGTGGAAGTACAACAATAGAATTGTAGATTGGATGGAAAGCGCTACTGACCTATTGCCAGTTGACTCTGTTGAATGCCTTCTCTGCGTCTATAGAGAGCAGCAGAAAAGGTGTTCGGGTTCTTTCAGCATAGTGTATGATCTTCAGTATTCTAGTAGAATCAGAGGTTTTTCTCCCCCTTACCAATCCCATCTGATCACATTGAACCAGAGAAGGTACAATATCCAATAAGCGTCTAGCTAACAGTTTGGCATACACTTTGACATCTGTGTTTAAGAGTGAGATAAGCTTGACGTTGGCTGTAGTTATGGGATCCTTCCCAGGTTAGGGTAATGTGACTACATACGCTTTCAGCATCTCCAAGGGAATTGGGAAGTCTGGGCAGCTTTAGTGAAAACAGCCATCATATAGGGTGACCGTAATGTGTTGAACGTCTTGTGATATTCATTCCAAAAGCCAGCAGGGCCTGGCAAATGGCCTTTGGGAAGGGAAGCTACAACCCTTTATTTCTGAGGCCTGTGAAGGGAGAGCGTTTAACTTGTGATTTTTAGTTATTACATCATCTTTTGTGAGTTGGATTTTCTTTCTTTATATATCTTTTTGATTTATATTTTTTTCTGACACTATGGGCAGATTTCACTACTGAGTTCAATGATAGTATATTGGTGAGCGCTACACATTCTTTACTCCAAATCAGTTTTTGGTATCAGGTTACCATATCTGTGTTGGCAGTTGCCACCTTATTTCACCTACTGGTTTGCGCACTAGTTCTATTTGCTCTCTATATCTGTTTAACTGATGGAGTTGTGCTGTGCAGAGGGTAGGAAAATGCAGAGCCGATAAAGATTTGTATGCCCACGCTGGCTTGGTAGCCTTTTTCTGAAGTTTCATCTCATGTCTGATTATCTTGTTTCTAATTTTCCTTGCTCACATGACTTTGTAATGGTCAAAATCTGTCATCTTTGCTTTCCTCTCTAGCATCAATCCTCTTTTCCCTGTTAGTAGCAGTCTATTTATCATTTTATCTCCTTCACCCAGGCTTTACGGACATATTTTGGCCGAGCACTGTGGAGGAACTTCAGAACAAAGTCAGTAAGCTGCATGCACTTGAATGGCATGGCTTGCTACCTTACACCAGTGCAGGGACCATCCATAAGAGTTTGGTCAATTACATCAACAATTGCCACAGTTTACTAGCATTGGGACCGAAAGAGATGTAGGCAACACAGCCTATCTGCACATAGCTTTTGAACACTATGATGGCAGTGGTTATCAGAAAGGCACAGCCTAAACTTTTAGGCCTCATACACATGGGCGCTCTAAACGAGCTGTAAAACAAGTACCGGTGCCAGGAAAAAAGCATAGTTAAAAACACGATTTTATCAGCTTTTTGCATTGGCATCATTGCTTGTCCCTATGGGAGCCCATTGATTTGAATAGAAGTTGGATCATGATCATTCGTCTTGTGTGCTGAGGATCTTGAAGAGGAACCCCCCCCCCCCCCGCCAAAATGAAAAAAAAATGTGGGTGGGGTCAACCCCCAAAATCCATACCTGACCCTTATCTGAGCACGCAGCCCAGCAGGTCAGGAAAGGGTGGGGGGCGAGTGAGCACCCCCTCCTGGACCATACCAGGCCACATTCCCTCAGCATGGGGCGGTGGGTGCTTTGTCATCTATGTTGATTGGGACAAGGGCCTCTTCCCAACAACCCTGGCCGGTGGTTGTTGGGGTCTGCGGGCAGGGGCTTATCGGAATCTGAAAGCCCCCTTTAACAAGGGGGCCCCCAGATCCCCGCCCTATGTGAATAAGTACCCATTCACTTAAAAATAAGTGTCAAAAATAAACGCAGTGCACAGGGTTTTCTTTTTTTCCAATCAGACTCTAACCACCAACTCTTATCAAGCTCATCGTGGTAACTCCTACCTAGAGTAGCGTTCTCAAGCATCATCTTGGTATATATTTTGTTCAGCTACATCAATGTGTACCATATTAATGAGGTATAAACATACAAATTAAGTGACCAGTCATACTCCCATCCTCTCTTCCTCCACCCCCCCAACATCTACATATAACCACCATAGGCTCCAATGTATAAAGATCCACCATCTTACTAAGGTCACTCTACATCCCAATAGAGTATATATTTTAGTGTTCGTACTAGGGGTTGCTCTGTCTTATAGCTCCCTCCCTGCCAATCCATCTACTCCAAATTTTCGCAAATTCATCCATTTTACCTCTCTTCTTATATACCCTCTTTTCACTTTTTATTGTATTATTCACTGCGGTCTCCCATTCTTCTCTTGTTGGAGGGTTCCTTGCCAGCCACCTCCTGGCTATCATTTTTCTTGCCACAAACAGGCAATATCTTTTTACCCCTCCCATACTTATTTCTTTCCAGTAGGCCCAGTATGCA
>BLSH010287003.1:1174771-1192934 GCA_018402905.1 Glandirana rugosa | reverse complement strand
ATCATCTTGGTATATATTTTGTTCAGCTACATCAATGTGTACCATATTAATGAGGTATAAACATACAAATTAAGTGACCAGTCATACTCCCATCCTCTCTTCCTCCACCCCCCCAACATCTACATATAACCACCATAGGCTCCAATGTATAAAGATCCACCATCTTACTAAGGTCACTCTACATCCCAATAGAGTATATATTTTAGTGTTCGTACTAGGGGTTGCTCTGTCTTATAGCTCCCTCCCTGCCAATCCATCTACTCCAAATTTTCGCAAATTCATCCATTTTACCTCTCTTCTTATATACCCTCTTTTCACTTTTTATTGTATTATTCACTGCGGTCTCCCATTCTTCTCTTGTTGGAGGGTTCCTTGCCAGCCACCTCCTGGCTATCATTTTTCTTGCCACAAACGCAATATCTTTTTACCCCCCCCCCCCCCCCCTATACTTATTTCTTTCCAGTAGGCCCAGTATGCATAGCCTTGGATCCCTCCCCAGCCCTTTTTCTAGGACTTCATTAATCTTATCGATAATTTCCCTCCAGTACCTTTCAAGCTTGCGACACCTCCATATCATATGCATCAGATCTCTTGCATCACCGCACCTTAGACATTTAGCCTCTTGTCTCCTTCCGTATCTAGACAGGTTTAAAGGTGTCCTATAAAACTCTATGCAGCAGAATCAGATATGACACCCTTTGTGGGGAAGCTAGTGTACACTGTAATCCTATTTCCAGGATTTGTCTCCATTGCTCTTCTGACAGTGGGCCCAGGTCTTTCTCCCACCCCTTTTTACAGGGAAGCTCTTGACCGTCTCCAATTACCTTTTTACTTATATTATCATACAGAAATGATATTGGCCCCTTAGATGTGTTTGGATCACTTTCCACATAATAGTAGCTTCGCTCCATTCTATCAGGCATTCTCTGAACTGTGTATTCAAAGCATCTCTAATCTGTAGGATTTAAAAGGACGAACGAAATGTTCTATTCATCTTTAAGTTCTTGAAAGGATTGAAGGGTGTTCCCTCTGTATAACTGGATTACTTTGCTCAGCCCACACTGCTCCCATTCCCTGCTATTCTCTACTTTTAAGAGTTCCTGTAGATGTTTGTTGTTCCAAAGGGGTGAGTGAGCCATAAGCCCACAATACTCCAATATATCTTTTACTACTGTCCATACTTTCACTACCATTTGGTTTGTTGGAGTGTTATATTGGAGGCAGTCTGCCTCCAGGGCTTCTATCAGTGTCTTTTGTTTTGATCCTATTTTCATAATTTCCCCCAGGGTATCCCATTCTCATATATGGTGCAATTGTACAGCCAAGAAGTAGCACCATGGGTGCGGGTCCGCCAAGCCGCCCCCACTCCCAGGGAGCTGCAGGGTTCGCAATCGTATCCTTGATTGGCCTTTCCTCCAAATTAGATTTCTAAATATCGTATCCAATCTTTGAAACCACTGTTTGCTTATTCACACTCCACACACTTGGGGATGGATTGTCATCTGTCACTAATCCCCACTGTGTGCTCCGGGCCCCCCACGGGGGGGCTGGCTGTACCCCCCCTATCAGCGGCCCTGACCACAACCGTGCTGGAACACAGGTGGATATACTGTACAGTAACATTCCTGTTATCAGAGAAGTTACAAGTATAAGGCATACTTACAATAGTAGTGGGCACAGATTACAGTACTGTAATGGCCTCAGACAGTGCCCGCAATGCGCAAGTTCTGTAGGTGGGATTGTTATAGTAAATCTCTCAAGTTCCAGGCACTTCTGGCTATGCAGTGATTTGGGATTCCACTACTGTAGCCGTCAAGATGGCCACCTGGCTTTTTCCGGGACCAGCATGGAGCACAAGCGGCCAGAAGTGATGTCATGCTGCCTTTGTAAGTATGAGTCGTTCGTAACCCATGGACTGCCTACAAAGTAAAAAAAAAAAAAATGCATAAGATAAAAATAAATTAATAAAAAATGTAAAGCACACCTGTCACCACTGCACACACCCATTATAAAAAGTGTTGCATAGGGCAAGCATGTGTATGTAAATCTTAATCGCACCACACATGTTCATAGCCATAGTTCATAATTAACTTGAAGGCTGGGTTCACACCTATGCGAATTGGATGTGATTTCCTCACATCCAATTTGCATAGCAGGAGATTGTGACCGGCTCCCTGTGTAGCCAGATCACACATCTCCACAGCGGGTCCAGTGCGGTTTGCACAAAGACGCTGTCCATCTTTTGGAACGTTTCAGGTCCGAATTCAGCCCAAAATTCAGGTTGAAATCGGACCTGAAACTGATCCAGTGCACACCGGACCCCTGCTGTGAGCCGCTGCGGGTTCCAGTGTGAACCCAGCCTTAATTGATGACCTGTGAGGGCATTTAAAGCCTCACCTATAGGAATTTCTCTTTCGTTCGTCGACAGGCACAGCAACTCTTAGGACTAAGTGGGTTATACTGCTCTCTTCAGGAGTTTACTAGTCAGAACAGGCAGTTTTAAAAGCAAAAAAGAACAGTAACAGACACAGCCCCTCCCAGGGGCCAGTCCCCACTGGCAGATAACCCCACACCCAGCTCCTGCTAGCTCAGTTTTCTTCTGCCTAGTGCAAGGAGTAGACCTAGGCTCCCTGTTGGGATCTGTGGTACCTCTCTGGGCCACTTCGGCTGTCAGGAGACAGCCTCACAGATGAAGACTTCAATCAAGCAGCCGTGCTGGGCAGCAGGATGGCAGCAGGCTGGGTCTCGGACCCAGGTACTCTCCCCAGCCGGCCATCACGTGTTAGACCGGATGCTTCACGCTGGGTCGACCGCGACAAACCCCGACTGGATGGGGTGGCCCTGCGGGTTAAACGCCCCGCCATCGCATGCAGTGCGCCCAGGGCCGACCGCTCCCTTCGGCCTAGCCGGGAGAGTGTAAGCTGTCCACTCCACTTTGGGTGCCTGGGGGGAGCTGGCGGGGTGAGCGTAGTGGGTGGCCCTTCCCCCCTCTTCCTCGCTCGTGCCCCACCCCTCCGGTACCCCGCTATCGCACCCTCCCCTACCCGGGGCTCCAAGGGTGTATTGGGTGTATGGGCCCTAGTGGTCCCCCTCCGCCTCACCCCCTGTCCTCCCCCCGTGCCTCGGGATCATCGGTGGCCATTTTGCCGGCGCCCGGCCGCCATTTTCTTGTAGCCGGCCGCATTTATATGCATGGGATCGTTCGGCGGCCATTTTGGTGTAGCCGCGGCACTGTTACACAAGGTTTCGGCCTCTAGTGTGCATAGGCGGCCATATTCCTGTGGTTTCTACACATGGAAGGCCTGTGTGTACTGAGGGGCGGTCCTGGCCGTTTTCTGGGCTGATTTATCCCCCCAGCACAGCTTGGATCTCCCTGGCGGCAGCGGCTCTGTGCACAGCGGCAGTGGACAGCAGCAGTAGGCGGCTCTTCTCTGGTCGGGTGGTGAGTCCCCCTGGGGTGCCCCCTGTGACAGGCCTTGCGCAGCTGTGGAGTGGGGGGTGCAGTGGTCTCCTGGCAATAGGCCTCTTTTCTGGGGCAGCCGAGGCGGGTGCTTCCCCACCGGACCTCTCGGTGGCTGCAGCCAGCGTTTCAGGGGCCCCTTCCTTCGTAGACACCATGTCCACGGTTCTGGAGACGTTTGTCTCCCGGGTAGAGTCGCTGTTGAACCGCAGGGATGCCAAAAAGCGTCCTGTGCCCCCCCTTCTTCTGGGGAGGACTCGGACCCCGAGGGGGGTTCCTCCGTTGCGGGGACCCCCCTTGAGCTGTCGGACGGTGAGATCCCAGACGCTCCTGATACCGGGGAAAAGTCTGAAGCATTCGCTGCTGCGCACGAGAAGGTTCTTGTAGACGCTCTGATGACCTCAGTGCGTGAGACCCTGCAACTGGAAGAAGCAGTGGGACCCTCTCGGGGGGTGCCCATCCCCTTTGGGTCACATGGACCAGGCCCGGCGGCCAAGGTTCTTTTCCGTATGTGGATAAGTTTGTTGTGTGACTGGGCTCGGCCCCTGAGCTCCCTCCCCATTCCGAATCATTTTGCTGTGCGTTATCCCTTTGAGGATAGCTTATTGAAGAAGTGGGCATCACCTCCCGTGGTTGTTTCCCCCCCCCCCCCGCCAGAGTAAGGCGGCCGCCATCCTCATGGAAGGCACGTTGTCCTTTAAGGACCCGGCTGACAGGCAGGCTGAAGCTTGCGTCAGATCCCGATTTGTTCTAACGGGGTCTGCCATGCGGCCCCTTGTGGCCTCTGCGCTGGTGTCAAAATTGCTCACTGAGTGGGCGAAGCTGCTACACAGCGAGTTGTGCAAGATGCAGGCGTCTACTGAGTGTGTGGATCTTGCAGATCGCATGATCCAAGGGGCTCAGTATCTGTGCGATGCAGCCCTGGACGCGGCCCCCCTGATATCCAAGGCATCTGCAGTCTTGGTGAGGGCCCTGGCGGACTTGCCTTTTCAGGGGGGGGGCGGCTCTTCAGTGACCCCTTGGATGGGATGATCAAAGATCTCACGGGAGGGAAGGGCACCTTTCTCCCGGAGTCTAGGAGGAGTTCGGACCCCCGTCGTCGACAGGGCCCCTCCTTTCTGGCCCATAGGTGGCCTTTTCATCCGTTCCGTTCCTCGGGTAAGGGTTCACAGTCCACTAAGGCCCCCCGCGGGTGGTCAGAAGTGTTCCTGGCCGTGTAAGCGCCTCCAGCCAGAGGACAAGGCTCCTCCGCATGAAGGGTTGCCCTGCCCAGTGTTTGGGTGGAGGGGACGTCTCCTGGGATTTGCAGAGAGGTGGTCCTCCCACATCTCGGACCGCTGGGGGCTCGAGGTGGTCTCCTCGGGGTACAGCATAAAATCCCGTTCCTGCCCCCCAGACAGGTTCTTTGCCTCCAGCCTGCAGCTGCCTGCGGGCCCTGTTCGGGGATGTGCAGGACCTGCTGCGTAAAGGGGTGATTGTTCCTGTTCCACAGGCGGAACGTTCCCAAGGGTTTTATTCCAACCTTTTTGTGGTTCTGAAGGATGGGGTTCGTCCCATCCTGGACGTGAAGGACCTCAACAAGTTTGTGTGAGTTTCGGATGGAGTCAGTCCGCTTGGCAGTGGCGGTCTCTGCACCAGGGCGTTTTCCTGGCCTCCGACATCAAGGATGCGTACCTGCATGCTCCCATCTGCGCCCGGCACCAGCGCTTCCGGCGCTTTTGCAGTTGGGTAGGATCACGACCAGTTCGTGGCCCTCCCGTTTGGCCTGGCATCGGCGCCTCGGGTTTTCACCAAACTACCGGCTCTGGCTCTGCTGAGGCAGAGGGGCATTGCGGTGGTGGCGTATCTCGACGACCACCTCCTGTGAGTGGAGTTGGCTCCAGCGCTCAGGGACAATGTGACGAGCACCCTGCACACTCTGCAGGAGTTCAGATGGGTGATCAACCTCCCGAAGTCGGTTCTGATTCCGTTCCACCGCCTGGAATATCTGGGGCTGATCCTGGATGCAGCCCCGGTGAAGTTTTTTTCTTTCCGCCAACCAAACGGCGGACGCTTCAGTCGGCGGTTCGGTCCCTCCTGTCCCAGTAATGGGGTCCTCGGCCTAATGGTAGCCTCCTTCGAGGCGGTCCCTTATGCTCAGTATCACACCCGGGTTCTGCAATGGGAGATTCTCTTGATAGGGGACGGGTCCCCATCTTCCCTGGATCAGGTGGTCAGGATGGACCACCAAGTTAGGGCCTCGCTGCTCTGGTGGCTGCAGTCCCCGACTCTCGGTCGGGGAAGTCCTTCCTCCCCCTTCACTGGTCAGTGATCACGACGGACACCAGCCTGCGGTGGGCAGAAAGCCACGTTCTGGCAATCTGTGCCATCCACATACCAGGCGTAGAAAATTGGCAGGCGGACTATCTCAGTCGTCAGCGCCTGGACCAGGGAGAGTGGTCCCTGTACCCGGATGTGTTTCATCAGATTTGTTTGAGATGGGGCGTCCCGGACGTGGACTTACTAGCATCCTGTCTCAATCGGAAGGTGCGGACCTTCGTGAGCAGGACACGGGACCCCCTAGCGGTCGCGGCAGATAATCTTGTAGCTCCGTGGGTTCAGTATCGGCTCATCTATGCCTTCCTCCTCTGAAACTGCTTCTGCGCAGAATAGAAGCGGAGGGTATCCCAACCCTTCTGGTAGCTCCGGGTTAGCCACGGCGTCCTTGGTACGCGGACGTGGTACGGATGGTGGTGGACGTTCCCTAGTGGCTCCCGATTCGCGAGGATCTTCTGTCCCAGGGACCTATCCTGCACCCTGCTTTACCCTCTCTGGCTTTAACAGCCTGGTTATTGAATCCCAGGTGTTGAGGGATCGAGGGGTCTCGGATTCGGTGATTCCTACCATGTTGAAGGCTTGTAAGGCCACTTCACATACGATTTACCACCTGGAAGGCTTACATCGCCTGGTGCGAAGCCAGGGGGTGGAACCCTCATTCCTTCTCGGGTTCTGGCCTTCCTGTAGAAGGGCCTCGACCAGAAACTGGCGTTGAGCACTATCAAGGTTCAGGTTTCTGCTCTGGCGATCTTTTTTCAGCGTCCTTTGGTGACGCATTCATTGATTCGTACTTTCATGCAGGGGGTTCGGCAGGTCGCTCCCTAGGTACGGTCGCCTTTGGCGCCATGGGACCTCAACTTGGTCCTCCCGGTGCTTCAGAAGCTGCTTTTTTGTGAATATCAGGGAAATCTCTCTGCAGTTGCTTTTGCAGGTAGTGGCTTTCCTGATGGCTATCACATCCGCCCGGCGGGTGTCTGAGTGGCGGCTCTGTCTTGTCTCCTTATCTGGCCCTACATAAGGATAAGGCGGTTTTGTGCCCGTCACCTTGTTTTTTGCCAAAGGTGGTGTCATCTTTTCACATCACTCAGGACATTGTCCTCCCTTTGCTTTGCCCACGCCCGTCTCACAGTAAGGAGGTCGCTTTGCACTCCCTGGATGTTATTCAGGCCCTGCGGGTGTATCTGGCATCCACAGCCTCCTTTTTGGAGGTCAGACGCTCTTTTTTGTCATGATGGATGGCCCACGAAAAGGTTTGGCGGCCTCTTCAGCCACTATCTCACGTTGGATTAGATGGACTGTGTCTGATGTTCGGGGTCTGGAGCCTCTCTTTCCGGTTACGGCTCACTCTTCCAGGGCGATTAGCACTTCCTGGGCTTTTCGACATCAGTCGTCTGTGTCTAAAGTGTGCAAGGCGGCTACTTGGTCCTCTGTGCACGCCTTCTCAAGGTTTTACAAAGTTGATGTTTTTAGCATCCGAGGATGCTGCATTTGGCCGCAAAGTTTTGCAGGCGGCCATATGAGACACGTGTGGTTCCTCACCGAGGGTTCAGTTGGGTGTAGTTCTGTTGTTCTGTTACCCACCCCTCATTTTTTTGGCACTGCTGTTGGACGTCCCACTTAGTCCTAAGCGTTGCTGTGCCTGTCGACGAACGAAAGAGAAAACAGGATTTTTTTGACTTACCATAAAATCCCTTTCTCTGAGTTCGTCGACAGGCACAGCACCCACCCCTCTGATGTTGCACTGCTTGTTACAAACTGAGCTAGCAGGAGCTGGGTGTGTGGTTATCTGCCAGTGGGGATTGCCCCCTGGGAGGGGCTGTGTCTGTTACTGTTCTATTTTGCTTTTAGAACTGCCTGTTCTGCCTAGTAAACTCCTGAAGAGGGCAATATAACCCACTTAGTCCAAAGAGTTGCTGTGCCTGTCGATGAACTCAGAGAAAAAAGGATTTTATTAAAACTTTCCGTAAAATCCTTTTCTCCGAGTTCACTGACAGACGCAGCTCTCCATTACGTGTGGGGTTTATGCTTGTCTCACCAGGAGTTAACTAGGCAGGGAAAAGAAACAGCTGGCCCCTCCCATGGGGCCGTCCTCTCTTCCCACATAAACCCCCCTCCATAGTATAGCTCATCAGTTCGTACACAAGCCGTACAAAGAACAGAGCACAGGGGGGAGGGTGCTGCGTCTGTCAGTGAACTCGGAGAAAAGGATTTTAAGGTAAGCTTTAATAAAATCCCTTTTTCTCTTATCGTTCACTAACAGACGCAGCTCTCCATTACGTGTGGGGATGTCCCCAAGCTGTGTCAAAAAGAGGGGTGGGTATACGCTAACAACAGTACCCAACAGAACCTCTAAGGAGGCGCCAGACGTGCCTACACTGCCGCCTGCAAAACTTTGCGGCCAAAAGCAGCATCCGAAGATGCAAACACATCAACTTTATAAAACTTAGTGAAAGTGTGAACCGAGGCCCAAGTGGCCGCCTTGCACACCTGTGACACTGAGGCCTGGTGTCTAAAAGCCCAGGAAGTGCTAACAGCCCGGGTAGAATGAGCCGTGACCGGAAAAGGGGGCACCTTGCCCAGAACCGAATACGCATGGGTCACGGTTTGTCTGATCCAACGAGAAATCGTTGCCGACGAGGCCGCAAGAAGCTGTAGCAGACAAATACACTCTTAAGGCCCTTACTACGTCCAAGGCATGCAACTCAATTTCTTTTGGGTGCGATGGACGAGGGCACAAGGAAGGAAGAACAATATCTTCATTAATGTGAGAGGAAGAAACCACCTTCGGAAGGAAGGAAGGAGAGGGTCGCAAGACCGCCTTATCCTTATGCAGGACCAGGTAGGGAGACTTGCACAATAGTGCTGCTAATTCAGACACCCGCCTGGCGGAAGGGATAGCTACTAAGAAAGCCACCTTCTGCGAGAGCAGTTGTAAGGAAATCTCCCTGATATTCTCATAAGGCGGTTTCTGAAGTACAGAAAGCTCCAAATTTAGATCCCACGGAGCCATCGGAACCTTCACCTGAGGCGCCACATGTCGTACACCTTGAACAAAGGTACGAATCAACGAGTGCGAAGCCAAAGGTCTCTGGAAAAGAATTGCCAGAGCCGATATCTTATCCTTGAGAGTACTCAAAGCCAGTTTTTTGTTCAGGCCCTGCTGCAAAAAAGTCAGGACCCTGGATACAACATAAGAGCGAGGGTTATGACCCTCCGCCTCGCACCAAGCGATATAAGCCTTCCAGGTGCGGTGGTAAATCTTGCGGGAAGTAGACTTGCGAGCCTTCAACAGTGTATGGATCACTGAGTCAGCGACTCCCCTGTCTCTTAGCACCTGGAACTCAATAGCCAAGCCCTCAAAGCCAGCGAGGGTAAAGCAGGGTGCAAGATGGGCCCCTGAGACAGAAGATCGTCTCTCAGTGGGAGCCGCCAGGGGGCGTCTGCCACCATTTGCACCGCATCGGCATACCAAGTGCGCCGAGGCCAATCTGGAGCCACCAGGATTATTGGTATTCCCTCCGCCACTATCAATCGCGGTAACAGTTTTATCGGAGGAAAGGCGTACAGAAGTCGGTAACGGCCCCAGGGGGCCACCAGAGCGCCCGTGGCCACTGCCAACGGATCCTTCATTCCTGACACAAAGGTCTCCACCTTGTGATTGAACCGAGACGCCATGAGGTCCACGTCCGGCGTCCCCCATCTGCTGCAAATCTGGTTGAACACCTCCGGGTGGAGGGAACACTCTCCCTGGTCCAGCGTCTGGCGACTGAGAAAATCCGCCTGCCAGTTCTCCACACCTGGAATGTAAATGGCGGAGATTGCCAACACGTGACGTTCCGCCCAACGCATTATCAGAGCTGCCTCCGCCGCAGCTGCTGGACTTCTTGTGCCGCCCTGATGGTTCACATACGCCACTGCTGTGGCTTTGTCCGACTGGATTCGGACCGGACGGCCCTGCAATCTCACTGTCCAGTGAGAAAGGCACAATCTGATTGCTCTCAGCTCCAGTACATTGATGGGGAGGCGAGCCTCCTGTGCCGACCAACGGCCCTGGGCCGACAGCTGACCCAGGATTCCTCCCCAGCCGGAAAGACTGGCATCCGTGGTGATGATCACCCACTGGAGGGGCAGGAATGACTTCCCCTGAGTCAGGGCCGAGTCTCGAAGCCACCAGGTCAGAGACGCCCTGGTCTGTGAGCTCAGACGAATCAGAAGGTCCAAGGACCGAGGTGACTTGTCCCACCGAGCCAGAATTGCTCGCTGAAGGAGACGAGTGTGACTGGGCAAATGGTACCGCCTCGAAAGACGAGTCCCTGAGCCCCAGCACCCGCATACAGAATCGTAACGAAGACCGACGGTGCGACAGCAACTTGGCTGGAGGGAGAAACACCTTCGCCTGCACTGTGTCCAATATCAGACCCAGGTACTCCAGGCGACTGGTTGGTGACACCGACGATTTCTGCAGGTTGAGTAACCAGCCGAAATCCTGCAGCGAGGTCATTGCGATTCTCACATTCTCCTCCAGAGCCGAGGCAGACTCCGCTCACAGGAGCAGGTCGTCTAGGTAGGCCATTATCGCAATGCCTCTGTCGCAGCAACGCCAACACTGGGGCTAGCAGTTTTGAGAAGACTCGGGGTGCTGAGGCCAGACCGAAGGGGAGTGCCACGAATTGAAAATGGAGGTCTCCCACTGCAAAGCACAGGAAGCGCTGATGCCGTGGACAAACGGGTACATGGAGGTACGCATCCCTGATGTCCAGGGACGCCAGAAATTCCCCCTGATGGAGGGCGGCCACAACCGAGCGGATAGATTCCATCCGGAATTTCCGCGCCCTGACATACCGGTTCAGGATTTTTAGGTCCAGTACTGGCCGAACAGCCCCCTTTCTTGGGAACCATGAATAGATTAGAGTAGAAACCTCTCTTCTGGAGGCACTGGCATAATCACTGGTGCCTCCCGGTGATCCTGCGGGAGTCCTAAGTTCGATAGGAAGAACCTGTCTGGAGGTAGAGTGTTGAACTCTATCCTGTACCTGGCGGACACCACTTCCCAGACCCAACGGTCGGGAATGTGAGCCAGCCACCAGACTGCGAACCCCAGAAGATCTCACCCCCCACCCGAAACCCGGGTGGGACAACCCATCAGGCTGAGGAGGACTTGTCTTCCGCCTTTTTGCTTTTGCGCTGCCACTGCTGCTTACCGGCCCCTGCAGCGGCCTTACCGGGACGGGTCCCCTTACCTGTTGTGCTCGAGGAGCGAAAAAACTTCTTCTGACCCGAGGGAGGGGGCCCCTGTCTATGGCGAAACTCGCTCCTCCGGGACTCTGGAAGGAAGGTACTCTTACCTCCCGTAAAGTCTGTTATGATCTCGTCCAAACGTGAACCAAATAGACTTCCACCCTGAAAAGGGAGGTCAGCAAGACATTTTTTGGAAGCATGGTCGCCAGACCAAGAACGCAATCAAAGTATCCGTCTGAGGATAACGGCAAAAATCGCTATCCTGGATAACATCGGCAGTAAATCAACGGCCGCATCACAAAGGTACTTGAATCCTTGGAGCAAAAACTCAGCCCTCAGCGGTGCATCCATCAGGCGGCCGCATTCCAGATCAGACTGGAGCTCCGCCATACGCTCAGACAGATGTTGAGCCTCCATGGCGGACGCCAGGGCTGGCCGCACGGCAGAACCTGCCACCAGGAAAAGCGACTTTAAAAGCGCCTCTGTTTCTGCGAGGTCCTTGAAAGAAGGAGACCCTTCCAGAGGAATAGTCATCGCCTTACTAAGGCAGGCTATCGGTGGGTGCACCACAGGCGATTCCCATTTTTTCAAAAAGCTTTCCTCAAAGGGGTAGCGAGCAGCGAACTGCCTTGACAGCGAAAAGGAAAGCTGCGGACGTTGCCATTCACGGTAAAGAAAATTATCAAAGAATTGATCTTAGAGGTAAGCCTTGGGGGCCTAGAGGACACACACACATACGCAGCAGACTGCGATTCACCATCCTGGCTCAATCGGAGCGTAGTGCGAATGCCAGTGATAATGGTGGTGACTAACGCTTTTTCGCGCACAGCCGCCGCCCCTTGATCCTCTTCACCGTCCGATGGGCCCAGTTCCCCATCAGATAGGTCCACTAGGGTTCCTGAGACCCCTGAGGCCACTTCCGGATCAGAATCCTCCCCCGATGAATAAGGGGGCGCTTCTTGGGGGCCTGTTGGGCGACCTCCGCCCGGGGAAGAAATTCACTAAAGACCGCCCGCAGCTGGTCTATAAATGCCCCTTGCGCAGATTGCGCCGACACTGATGCCTCCTCAGCAGGTTCAGCAGTGTAATCTGCCATTGCTTTGCCCCCAGACCCCTCTCAGTGACACACATGTGGTACTAAAGAGGATGAGGCACCCCCACACTGCCGCACACCACTGCCCTACAGCGCACCCGGGAACCCAGGAGGACTGCACCCACCACCACCAGCACCCACAGGGGAGCCCAGCTGTTACTTGCTGTTTTTTACTGCCAGTACTCCCGGAGGATCGTCAAAAGAGCCGCGCCGTCCGATCACCACCGCTCCACAGAGAAGGGAAAAACGCTGCACACACGTTTTTGCAGAGACATGTGGTCAAAATGGCCGCCGTTAGACACTAGAGGCCGAAACTCCCAGTACAGAGACGTGCAGTACCGCAAAGGACCGCTCTGAGCGCTAGAGGGATAGTCCCATAGGCCAAATATGTCTGCGGCTACGGCAAAATGGCGGCCGATCGCCGCGTGGCGGCGAAAACAAAAATGAACGGCGCAGACTGGAGGGATGCGGTGTGGGGGTAGGAGGGGGTGTGAAGGGGGGCAGGAGCTCCACGCTCCCCCGCTGGCGGCTACCCAGACAAAAAAAAATGTATTTTTTTTTTTTGTTCGTCGGTCCCCCTTCCGCCCCTGAAAAGGGGGGAAGGGAGGAACTCTCACTCACCACTCCAGACGAGCGCCATGGGTAGCCACCCAGTCGCAGACTTTCTGTCCCTGCCTGGACGGTACGCTGCAGGCCAGAAAATCACCCTACCGAATCGCATCCGGGCTGGGCGTAAGTGGGGATCACCCCAGGCCACCCGCACGGAACGGGCATTATGCGGCGGGTCCCCATACTGTGGGACTGGCTCGCATCAGTCGGCCAGGTCGGGGAAAGTACAGAGCCCATGGACTAGGGTTGCCACCTTATCCCTTTAAACCCGAACACATATGATTTACACAGGTTCTGAGGCCTAATTTAATGCAGATAAGGCACCAAGAGAGTTTGATTACCACCTTAATCAGCCACAGAACCTGTGCAATTAGTATGTGTTTGGTTTTAAAGGGATGAGGTGGCAACCCTACCATGGACTCTCCATGCCCCGACTGGCTTCTTGATAGTAGACAATAAAATAAAAATGTAAAGAATGGTCAAAAACAGGACTGCAATTCCCCTAAAGGGAAGCCAGGTCAACTCCTTGCAAACTAGGCATTTAAACTGATGAGCTATTCTATGAAGGGTGTTTATGTGGGAAGAGAGGACGGCCCCATGGGAGGGGCCAGCTGTTTCTTTTCCCTGCCTAGTTAACTCCTGGTGAGACCGGCATAAACCCCACACCTTATGGAGAGCTGCGTCTGTCAGTGAGCGATAGGAGAAAGGGATTTTACGGTAAGTCAAAAAAATCATTTTTTTTGCATACTATAGATTTTAGGATTCCACGGGCTTGACATGTTTGGTATCTAGTTACACGGCACAGCCCCATCTTTTTTTTATGCTTTATTAAAAATTGTGTATACCGTAATCTGTTTGCACTAAAATTCATCTTAGTGCATTTTTTTCTGAAAATATGCGTTGATAAATAACTGCACAAATATGTGACATAAAATTTTTTAACTACAAGTATATACTGTTTGAGGGGTTTAGACCAGTTTCTAGGGATAAATGCAGATTTTGTTGTGTGCGAAAATGTAAAAAAAAAAAAAAAAAAAATGCCACGGTAGACAAGTGGTTAGAGACCCTGTCACTACAGAAAAAAAATGTATAGTTGGCCGCACAAAAAAATATAATGGTTCACATCTACTTGCATGATTCACTTTCAGTTTTTTAATACTTTAGGTATTTGGTCAGCAATACAGCTCGGAACCACTTCTGGATTGGTTGAATCCCTAGTTTCCCCTGCCTTACACTGTCCTCCCTGTTTCTCTTGCGATATTATACCCCCTCTGCTGCAGTCCCTGGCAAGGCCTTGCGAGAGCTGGTCTCACAGCTTCAAGGTAAAGTGCAGGAGTGTGCATAGGCAGGTGGACATAAAGTAGAGCATAGTGAACCGTGTGGACTGCACTGACATCTTAGCAGCCAGCAACTTCTTCACTATAACTTTATGAACTCCTCAGCGCATTTGCAATATTTTGTCTTTGTGTCCCAGGGTGGAAGTCCCCAGTCTACCCAGCAATGTTACTAAACCGTTTTTTTTTTTTTTTTAATTTAACGAGTTGCCTAATGGGAATCGGCAAGGTGTGTTGGAATTCTATTCATAATGAATGGTTCCACATTGCAAAAATACAGATAATGTGTTCATTACAACAGTGTGATAAGGCCCTAACACATAATACTGCAAGCAATTTTGTAATTTAATGCTCCCCATAGTAAAAATTATTTATATTCAGATAAGAGTACATGATAATATTTAGTATATAAATTCCTTTTTGTTTCACATGCTTTTATTTTATAATTTTCTCCACATTTACATACAGACCAAGTTGATGGTTACAAGGTTTCGGACCAACTAGTATACAGGCGGTCCCCGGGTTACAAACAAGATAGGGTCTGCAGGTTTGTTCTTAAGTTGAATTTGTTTGTAAGTCGGAACAGGTACATTTTTTAAGTGCAGCTTCTGCCAATAAAACGATATTTAAGCTTTTTGGATAGCATAGGGAAGGGTTAACACCCCGTAATGTTTGTTTTGCTGTCTAGGTTTCATGTCACTTCCGGTCCCAATGACAATTGGATTTTGAAATTTTTGAGTTGTTGTGGAAACAAACCTTGGTGATAAAGCATCAGTGGAGACACCTTTTTCCCATAATAACTCTTACAGGAGTGAATTTCCCTTCCTAGGGGTAGATTTCCTCTCACTTCCTGTTGTCTCCCTCCGTTTGTAAGTCGGATGTTTGTAACTAGGGGACCGCCTGTACTGACAGGGGTGCCTAAAATATGCAATTATTTTTTACAGGATTTAAACCCCCTTTTTTTAAATAAAGAACACCACTTTTGTTGTAACTGTTTGAATTGTATTTGCTTGAGTTGAGGTTTTGTTTGCTGCCTATCAGGCTCGGTTCTTACTGCAGTGAGGTGGAAACCCTGCAAATCCAGTACGGGCTCTCGCATCGCAAGTCTCCCGCCAGCGGTTCACACTGCAATACAAACTTAATGACACCCCCATATCTGTTTGCATATTGCAGTGCGAACTGTTAATTTGGACAGGAATCATGTGAACACCCAATGCGATCCGAATCTGCTGCAGGCCAAAAAAATGGTCCTGCATGAGTATGGTCCGAATATGATGCGAATTCAGCCATACAATCTGTATGTCTGAATTCACATTGCACAGACATTGCATGTGATTTGCACAGCAGTGCTGTGTGAATCTCATGCGATGTCTGACATCGCTGCAGTGTGAACCGGCCTTTAAAAGTCCTCCATTTATAAGGCCTCATGCACACAGTATGTTTTTACAGCTGCTGTTAGGGGCGTTTGACATTTTTTTTTAACTGCCTCTAAAAGCCCTCCATGTTAGTCTATGTGTCCATGCACACATAAACTGTCAGAGACTTTGGAGGCATAAGCGTTTAGGGGCAGTTAAAAAAAATATGACAGCCTGTCCTTCCAGAAGCAGTAAAAACAAGCTGTAAAATCAAAAACGCGGCTAAAAACGACAGCCATGTTTAGCTGCGTTTGACGTTTATAGGCGATTTTACATTATATGGAGTGTTTTTAATGTGAAAACATAAAAAAAAAACTGAACGCGGCTAAACGCGGTTAAACACTAATGCCGAAACGTGGCAAAACGTGTGTTTTTAGCGCTGCTGTAATGCTGACGTTTTTAAAATGTCCTGTGTGCATGAGGCCTAACTCTCCGCTGCCCACACAATGATATAACTGCAGAATAAACCATGTTATCACTCTCTTAAGGGAGGAGAAAATCAATGTACATTTGTGCTCATAAGTTTACATGGCCTGGTAGAATTTAAGATTTCTTTGCCATTTTTTAGAGAATATGAATGAGAGCACAAAAACTTTTCTTTCACTCATGGTTAGTGTTCGGATGAAGCCATTTGTTATCAATTAACTGTGTTTACTCTTTTTAAATCATAATGACAACAGAAACTACCCAAATGACCCTGATCAAAAGTTTACATACCCTGGTGATTTTGGCCTGATAACATGCACACACATGGCTATAAAAGGTAACCATCCTCACCTGTGATCTGCTTGTTTGTAATTAGTGTATCTAAGGTCAATGAGTTTTTGGACTCCTGACAGACCCTTGCATCATGTCATGGGGAAAGCAAAAGAATTGTCAAAGGATCTGAAAAGGTAGTTGAACTGCATAAAACAGGAAAGGGATATAAGAAGATATCCAAGGAATTGAGAATGCAAATCAGCTGTGTTTAACTCTAATTAAGAAGTGGAAAATGAGGGGTTCTGTTGAAACCAAACCACGTTCAGGTAGACCAACTAAAATTTCAGCCACAACTGCCAGGAAAATAGTTTGGGATGCAAAGAAAATCCCACAAATAACTTCAGGACTCTCTGAAAACATGTGGTGTGGCTTTTTCAAGATGCACAATAAGGGGGCACTCGAAGAAAGATGGGCTGCATGGTCGCCAGAAGAAAGACATTACTATGCAAATGCCACAAAGTATCCCACTTACAATATGCCAAACAGCACAGAGACAAGCCTCAAACCTCCTGCCACAAAGTTATATGGAGTGATGGGACCAAAATTGAGCTTTTTGGCCACAACCATAAACTATACTTTTGGAGAGGAGTCAACAAGGCCTGTGAAACACAGAGGTGGATCGTTGATGTTTTGGGGATGTGTGAGCTACAAAGGCACAGGAAATTTGGTCAAAATTGATGGCAATATGAATGCAGTATGTTATCAAAAAAATACTGGAGGAACATTTGCATTCATGAGCCAGGAAGCTGCGCATGGGACCTGTCATTGGCTACAGCAGAATAAAGTGAAGGTTCTGGAGTGGCCATCTCAGTCTCCTGACCTCAATATCATTGAGACACTCTGGGGAGATCACAAACATGCAGTTCATGCAAGACAGCCCAAGAATTTCCAGGAACTGGAGGCTTTTGACAAGAGGAATGGGCAGCTTTACCATCTGAGAAGATAAAGAGCCTCATCCACAAATACCACAAAAGACTTCAAGCTGTCATTGATGTTAAAGGGGGCAATACAGAGTAATAAGAACTGGGGTATGTAAACTTTTGATCAGGGTCATTTGGGTAGTTTCTGTTGTCATTATGATTTAAAAAGAGTAAAAACAGTTGATTGATAATAAATGACTTCAGCCAAACACTTTGTGTTATCATTCATATTCTCTGAAAAATGGCCAAGAAATCATAAATTCTGCCAGGGTATGTAAACGCAGGGCCGGCCCTACCATGGGTCCCACTGGGACCATGGTCCCAGGCGGCACTTCAGGGGGAGCGGCACTCAGCCCGAGTAGCAACACGCTTACTGTCCCTGTCACTCCCTGAGCATACTGTCAACTCAACTCGCTGCTGGGCCTGGGCGGCATTGTGGCAGGGTCATCACCACTGCACTGTCTGTCTGCACTCTGCACTCTGCTGGGCGGGCACGGGCAGGGCTCGGGAGCGGAGCAGGGGTGGACTGGAGCGGCGGCGGCGCGCCTACTCCGCCTACTCCGCAGCGCTGACTCCATCCAGGCGGAAGCTGAACTTGGAGGAAACAGCAGGACAGGCAGGCAGGCCGCAGACTCCGCACTCCGACCGCAGAGCAGGCTTTATTCGCTGACACCGGTGACGGCGGCGGGGGCCACAGTCGCTTATTTCGGACGAGACGCCAGCCTCACGCCTCAGACGCCGGACGGACGGACAGGACGACAAAGGAGGTTCAAGTCGAAGGCGGACCTACCTCAGTCGCGACGCCTCATCCGCCTCATCCGCGCGGCGGCGGCGAGGTCAGGTGGGGACGAGGCGAGGGCTCGGGACGGGCACGGGCGGGTCGTCTCACGTCTCACGTCTGTCTGTCACGTCACCACTACTGGGACGGTGTTACGGCGGGTCCGGGTCGTCGCTCAACTCAACTGTCATACGAGTCCCTCACTGTCCCTGTCATTCGCACAACGATGAGCCCGACTCAC
>BLSH010287003.1:1116131-1142695 GCA_018402905.1 Glandirana rugosa | reverse complement strand
CCCTGGGATGAGGACAGAGTGGGACCCCCGGATGAGGACAGAGTGGGACCCCTGGCATGAGGACAGAGTGGGACCCCTGGCATGAGGACAGAGAGGGACCCCTGGCATGAGGACAGAGAGGGACCCCTGGCATGAGGACAGAGAGGGACCCTTGGCATGAGGACAGAGAGGGACTCTTGGCATGAGGACAGAGAGGGACCCCTGGGATGGGGGCAGACAGGGACCCCTGAGATGGGGGCAGAGAGGGGGACCCTTGAGATGAGGGACCCCTGGGATGAGAGCAGAGAGGGTCTCCTGGGAAGAGAGCAGAGAGGGACCCATAGGATGGGAGCAGAGTGGGTTCCCTGGGAGTAGGGCAGAGTGGGGCCCCTGGGATGAGGGCAGAGTGGGGCCCCTGGAATGGGGGCAGAGAGAGACCTCTGGAATGGGGCAAAGAGAGACCCCTGGGATGGGGCAGAGAGAGGCCCTTGGCATGGGGGCAGAGTGGGGCTTCTGGGATGGGGCAGAGTGGGCACCCCTGGGATGGGGGCAGAGTGGGGCCCCTGGGAGGAGGGCAGAGTGGGGCCACTGGGATGGGGCAGAGTGGGGCCACTGGGATGGGGCAGAGTGGGGCCCCTGGGATGAGAGCAGAGAGGGGCAGGTGGGATCTCTTTGCTTTGGGGAAGGGGGTTGGATTTGAAATCCCCCACACCACCCACTCCCCTAACAAGCATGTGTCCGGCCACTTCACATTGTGTTTATTCTTCTTATCTACCCCATCCCTTGCCCCATCCACAAACTAGCATTGCACAGACCTTAGATATTCAATGCGGCTCTTGCAGTGTGAGTGACATCTCCTCCCGGCTCCTCCTCCCCGTCTGCCGTCATCATAGCTGAGGAGGAGGAGCCTTAGCAAGGTCTGTGTGCTGTGCAGGCTGAGGGGGAGAGATGTCGGCTGCCACAGAGGGGTATCGCTGTGGGATGGAGCTCGGGCCCCCCTTTCAAGAGGTGCGGGGAAGATATCCTCTGAGTGCCGGACACCAGCGAGCCTCTGTAAGCCTAGTTACCAGAGCTCAGTGCCGGAACTTGTTCCAGCACTGAGCTCTGGTATAAACAGAGATTCCTTTGAACACAGGTACTCTCATGGGGTCCCCTACTGGCCAAGGGCCCTCTGGCGATGCTCAAGTTTCCTAATGGTCAGTCCGCCCCTGGTAACACAGCATAGTGCTTCCTTAGGGGTGACTGAATCTGCCCAAGTTTGAGTTATCCCAGGATTGTGAAATCCTATTAGAAATTTAGCAAACCTGTAGGAAGGATGTGGTTTGAATTCTGTTTGAAAATGTTGGGCATTTGTAAGGGGTAATAGGCAAGCTATTGTCAAAAGGTCATGGCAAACTGGGCACTGCCATAGGGGACTTTAAAAAATGAAATTGGGTGGCACAGTGGGGTAGTGACTAGCAGCAAAAGGGCCTCTGGTTCGAATCCCAACCACGACACTACCTGCCTGGAGTTTGCATGTTCTCCCTGTGCCTACGTGGGTTTCCTCTGGGTACTCCGGTTTCCTCCCACACTCCAAAGACATGCTGGTAGGTTAATTGGATCCTGTATAAATTGGCCCTTGTATATGCAATATATGAATGTGAGTTAGGGACCTTAGATTGTAAGCTCCTGGAGGGTAGGGACTGATGTGAATGTACAATGTATATGTAAAGCGCTGCGTAAACTGACGGCGCTATATAAGTACCTGAAATAAATAAATAAATAAATAACATGCAGGTTCTTGCTGAATGCAACTTCAAGGGTCATTTTGAAAATACCCAAATTTGTTAAATTACTTGTATGGTGATGGTGGTATGGAACAGTACAATTTTTTAAATGAAAGTGCCTAGCTGTGCATGACCCTCCTAGATAAAAAAGTGTATGATAAACCTGCTCAGACTGGGCTTTGCTGCTGCCACCACCAACTACATCGGCTCCCCTTTCAACTGATTGTATCTATATACATATACAGGGTGGGGCATTTATATGGATACACCTTAATAAAATGGGAATGGGTGGTGATAATACCTTCCTGTTTGTGGCACATTAGTATATGTGAGGGGGGAAACTTTTCAAGATGGGTGGTGACCATGGTGGCCATTTTGAAGTCGGACATTTTGAATCCAACTTTTGTTTTTTCAATAGGAAGAGGGTCATGTGACACATCAAACTTATTGGGAATTTCACAAGAAAAACAATGGTGTGCTTGGTTTTAACGTACCTTTATTCTTTCATGAGTTATTTACAAGTTTCTGACCACTTATAAAATGTGTTCAATGTGCTGCCCATTGTGTTGGATTGTCAATGCAACCCTCTTCTCCCACTCTTCACACACTGATAGCAATAGCACAGGAGAAATGCTAGCACAGGCTTCCAGTATCCGTAGTTTCAGGTGCTGCACATCTCGTATCTTCACAGCATAGACAATTGCCTTCAGATGACCCCAAAGATAAAAGTCTAAGGGGGTCAGATCGGGAGACCTTGGGGGCCATTCAACTGGCCCACGACGACCAATCCACTTTCCAGGAAACTGTTCATCTAGGAATGCTCGGACCTGACACCCATAATGTGGTGGTGCATCTGAAGGCAATTGTCTATGCTGTGAAGATACGAGATGTGCAGCATCTGAAACTACGGATACTGGAAGCCTGTGCTAGCATTTCTCTTAGATGCTTATCAGCTTTCAGTACATCCTAATGCTTTTGGAAGATTTTTTTCTACATTTTTGTATTGCACATGGTAATCCATTATTAGCGGGGTATGCTGATCCAATAGGTCAGTTTTTTCTTTATCCGCCACTAATACCAGTCTGTCCATATTCTTTACCTCATTTATTTTCTGTTGGATGAAATCACGTTTGTATCCTTTATGGATAAATTGTTCTCCTATCATCACAGCTTGCTCTTTATAAATCATCTGTTCAGAACAATTTCTCCTCAGGCGTACCAGTTGTCCTTTTGGTATGTTGGAGAGCCAGGATGTATGATGGCAGCTATCTAAAGGAAGATGTGACTATATAATGTTTTAAAATGTGTTTGGGTTTTGAGCTTCCTGTTCTCGTTCTTTATTTCTAAATCAAGGAAGTTGATTTGTTCTTCATTTATTTCCCATGTGAGTTTGATGTTTTTTATGTTCAAATTCAAGTCTTGACCGAATCTTACTAGGCTATCTCTATCTCCTGCCCATATAATAACAATATCATCAATATATCTTTTGAATAGTAAGAGTTGTTCTGGTCTATCTTTGTATATTGCATTCTCTTCCCATGTGGCCATGAATAAATTGGCAACGCTTGGTGCATATTTAGCACCTATGGCTATACCTTCTATCTGTCTGTAGAATTCCTGATCATGCCAAACATAGTTATGGTCTAAGCTGTACCTCGTGCATTTCAAAACAAAGTGTCTTTGTGTACATTGCAAAGTGCTCAGTTCTCTTAGGGCCCATTTGATTTTTTTTTTATTCACATACTTTTTGATGCATAATCTTTTCTGACCCTATGGGCAGATTGTATTACTAAGTTTATTGGTGAGCGCTACACATTCTCTACTCCATATCATTTTTTTGGTATCAGGTTAACTTATCTGTGTTGGCAGCTACCACCTTATTTTACCTACTAGTTTGCGCACTAGTTCTATTTATCCTTTATATCTGTCCAATATCCTTAATTTCTTCTTTATTTCCTGTATCATGGGAGCTATATTAAATGAAAAATAATCTGAGGCCTGTCTTGTAATTACAATCCCCAAATACTTACATTTTGTGACCCACTGTAGGGGTGTGTTTATTGATGTCGATTTCACCGCCCCCGAATCTATAGGAAACACTAAAGATTTGGCCCAGTAAACCTTCAAACCTGTAACTGCTGCATATCTATTCATCACATTTAAGGTCCCCTGCAATGATGGGCCAGCGTCATTTAAAAAAAGAAGCATATCCTCTGCATAGAGGGCTACCCTCTCCTCCAGACCCCCAATCCTGAGGCCCCGGATATCCGGAGAGACCTGGAGGGCCTCCACCACTGGTTCAATAGCTATGGAAAAGAGGGTCGGGGAGAGAGGGCAGCCCTGACGTGTGCCCCTATACAATTGAAATGGGGAAGATAATCTTCCCTCCAATTTTACAGACGACATAGGATTTCTATAAACCATCCGCAACCGGGAGATAAACACTAATGGGAATCCCATCCGTCTCAATACCTTCCACAGAAAAGGCCACTCGACAGTGTCAAAGGCCTTATCTATGTCTAAAGAGGCCACCAACCTAGAGCCTTCATTTACATGCTGGGTGTATATATTGGTAAACAATCTACATATGTTGATATCAGTTGTTCTATGAGGCATAAAACCCGTTTGATCGGGGTCTATCACTGAAGTAAGCAGAGGTTGTAGAAAAAGATTTTAAAGTCATTATTAAGTAAGGCTATGGGCCTAAAGGAAGAACATAACTTTGGATCTCTATTTTCTTTATAAATGAGAATTATATGGGCACATCTCCTAGAGTCATGAAGTGCTCCTTCTGCTAAGCATCTTGTGTAGACCTTTGCTAGTCTAGGGGCCAGTAGATCACTATTCGTTTTATAAAATACAATGGGAAGTCCATCTGGACCCAGAACCGTTCCCCCTGGAAAGGAGTCTATGATCATTTGTACCTGCAGTAATAGGTTTAACTAGCATTTCCCTTTTGCTTATCCAATAACCATCCCAGGGCCACGGGGTCCAAAAGGACCGATAGATCCCCTGGGTTAAAATCGGCAGGGAGGGAAGAAGTATAGAGGGATTCGTAATAATGGTTGAAAGTGTCCAATATTACCTCAGAGATGAGTGTAGGTGGGTTATCCTGCTGTGCTAGCATTGCTAAAAATCTCCCATTTCTGTCACGTACCTGATGGTAGAGTCTGACTTATGCAGTAGGCAACCTCTCTCTCCCTGGTTCCAGAACCCCTGGTAGAGATGACAGGGAGCGCTGGAGCACAGGGGGGCACGAGGGCTGGATTGGACACAGATGATGGTAAGATGTTGTCCAAAAGTCTGTGCTAGACTGAAGAGTAGTGATGCAGGCCGGGGTAAACAACATGCGGTCAAAGCAGTACAGGAGGAGTAGGCAGACGGATGGTCGGGTGCAGGCAGGGTCAGTAACAGGCAGACAGGCTGAGGTACACAGGGATCAGGCAGGAGAGTGGTCATAGGCAAGCTGGGTTACGGTGCAGGCAGAGTTCAAGCAAGTACGGGATCATGCCGGGTCACAGGTAAACAGGATCTCAGAACAGGTCGCTAAAGAGCACGGGTAATGCTGTAGAACGGACAGCACCGGCTGCTGGGCATGGAGGGTTTAAATAGAGCCGTTTGGCGCAGTTTCAGGACAGGTGTGCGCACAAGCTCACAGGTCCATTGAAAGCATAGATCTTTTCCTAACATTGCCCCCCCAAGGGGCAGCCTCCGGGCTGGGTGTCTCCTCCAGAACAATTTAACAAGCTCTTTAGCATGGATATGGTCCTCGGGTTCCCATGAGCTCTCCTCAGGTCCATACCCCTTCCATTTGATCAGGAACTGGGTGATGCCCCGCCTCTTTCTGCAATCGAGGATGGCTTCCACCTGAAACTCTTCTTGACCATCCACAAGGATCGGCTCTGGTGGAGTCCCCCTCCAGTCTGGGGAAGGGTCCTGCGTCACGGGTTTTAGCAGGGTGACATGGAACACGGGATGGACCCATAGTGATGGTGGCAGATCCAATGCATACGCCCCCCTGTTGATTTTCCTCTTCACGGGGAAAGGGCCAATGAATCTGGGGCCCAGTTTTTTCGACGGGCAAGACAGTCTCAGGTTCTTGGTTGCTAACCAGACTCGGTCACCAGGTTATAAGACCAGTTCCCCACATTTCCTCTTGTCAAAAGTCCTCTTATAGTGTTCCTGTGCCCGGGACAGTGTCTCCTGTAATAGTTTATTGTTCTTTTCGAGGAATTTTGTTGTTTTCTGTACCGCTGGCATCGTACTTTCTGGGATTATGTTTGGTATAAACGTGGGGTGGTAGCCGAGATTCGCCCAGAATGGAGATTGTTTGGTAGCTGAGTGTATAGTGTTGTTGTAGGTAAACTCGGCTATTGGTAGCAGCAAGACTCAGTTGTCCTGAGCAAAGGAGGAGTAACAGCGGAGGTACTGTTCTATGGTCTGATTGGTCCTTTCCATCTAACCATTTATTTGGGGTGATAGGCCGATGAGAATGCTAATTTGATTCCCAATGCGGTACATAAGGCTTTCCAGACCTGGGATGTGAACTGCACCCCACGATCTGAGACTACGTTGACGGGGATCCCATGAAGTCGAACCACTTCCTTAATAAAAGTCTCTGCAGTTTCAGCTGCGGTAGGAGTGCCTTTCATGGGAATAAAGTGCACCATTTTGGTAAGACGGTCCACCACTACAAAGATGGAATTGAATTTTTCAGATGGAGGTAGCTCTACTATAAAGTCCCTTGAAATATGGGACCATGGGCACTCTGGGATGGGCAGCGGGTTTAACAGACCCCAAGCTTTAGCCCGGCTGGTTTTGTTTTGGGCACAGATGGGACACACGCCGACATATTCCCTGCAGTCCTTGTTGGCAGATGGCCACCAAAAGGAGTGCGACAGCAGCTCTGCAGTCTTGTGACCTCCAAAATGTCCCACCAGCTTGTGGTCATGGCTAAGCACTGAGAGGCGTAGTTCCTTTGGAACTAATATTTTATCATGGTACCACCACAGCCCATCCTTCATTGTCAGCCTATGGTCTGGAGTCTGGTGTCTGGTAGTGCGGACCCTCCTGGTACGCTAAACATTCTGGATAAGGCATCTGGCTTTATGTTCTTTGACCCGGGCCTGTAGGTAATGTGTAGTTGGATGCGGAAGAAGAATAAAGCCCAACATGCCATACGTGGTCTTAGTCTTTTGGCAGTGCGTAAGTATTCTAAATTCTTATGGTCGGTGAAGACCATAACAGGGTGCGCAGCACCTTCCAACAGATACCACTACTCCTCCAAGGCGGACCTGATGGCTAGAAGTTCCCGGTCTCCCACATCATAATTTTTCTCAGGAGCAAAGGGCTTGCGGGAAAAGAAGGCAAAAGGGTGGAGAGAAGCCTTTGGGCCTTGCCTCTGGGAGAGGACTGCTCCCACTGCAGTCCTTGAGGCATCCACCTCCAGGATGAGGGTAAGGCAGGATCCGGGTGCTTTAAGACAGGTGCAGATGTGAACAGCTGCTTAAGCTTTAGGAAGGCTTCTTGGGCCTCAGAGGTCCAGTGGAAGCAGATGTTCTGCTTGGTGAGCTGGATAATTGGTGCAATCACCACAGAGAACCCCTTGATAAACTTCCTATAGAAGTTAGCGAAGCCTACAAATCGTTGGACCCCTTTCTTGTCTATGGGAGCTGGCCAATCCAAGATGGCAGACACTTTCTGTGGATCCATAGTGATTCCGGTAACTGAAATGATAAGGCCCAGGAACGGAAAGCTGGAGCATTCAATTGCACACTTTTCAGCCTTGGCGTAGAGCCCATGTTGTCGGAGATGCTGTAATACACACTTGACGTGCCTGCGGTGCTCATCCATTGTGGCAGAAAAGATGAGGATATCGTCCAAGTAGACGATGATGAACTGGTCCAGATAATCCCGGAAAATGTCGTTCACCAAGTGCTGAAATGTGGCGGAGCATTACAAAGCCCAAAGGGCATTATGAGATATTCAAAATGGCAGAACCGTGTTCGGAAGGCCGTTTTCCACTCATCACCCTCCCGGATGCGAAGGAGATTGTAAGCCCCACGGACATCCAAGTTGGTGAATACGGTAGCTGACCCGAGCCTTTAAAACAATTCTGAGACCAGAGGTAGAGGGTAGCGATTTTTAACTGTGACCTTGTTGAGGTCCCTGTAGTCAATGAAAGGTCGAAGGGAATGGTGCTTTTTTTCCACAAAGAAGACCCTTGCACCTACCGTGGAAGTAGAGGGCCGGATGAATCCCTTTTCGAGATTCTCATCTAAATAAGCCTTGAGGGCTTTCAGCTCTACCTCCGAGAGGGGATAAATCTTGCCAAATGGTATCTCAGCACCAGGCAAAAGCTCTATCAGGCAGTCATAGGGCCTGTGAGGTGGAAGTTCGTCTGCCCCTTTCTTACTAAACACATCAAGGAATTCATGATAGACAGAGGGGACAGCTAAGTGGGTTTCCAGATCCGGGTCCATGTCTGGGCATAGCATAGAAGGAGAAACTTCCGACCCTAGCTGCTGGCAATGGTGCTGACAGTAGAGAAAGGAAAACTGAGCTTCCCCAGTGGACCAGTTGATGGTGGGGCAATGAGCCCGGAGCCACGGCAGTCCTAGGATAATAGGGAAGAGCGGGAACGCAATAGCGTCCAACAGTAGATACCGACCGTTGGTCGTCTTGGCAAGCAGAGGAGCTGTTTCATGGGTGATGGCACCCGATTTAATGGCAGATCCATCTACAGGCGGATGACCATCCGGTGTGTCTTAGGTCTAAGAGGGATGTGATGTTGAGCTGCACATGTCGAGTCCAGGAAGCAGCTGCATGCTCCAGAATCGATGATGGCTGGAACCTGAATGCTCCCACTTGGAAGCTGTAGTGAGACTAGAAGAACAAGGTGGGTTGTCATATTTGGCACGGACAAAACTTCTACCTGGGTGGGGCGGAGCCCCTTATCCTGTTTGGCCGGACAAGACTTGACAAGATGTCCAGGACCTCCGCAGTAGAGACAGAGGTTGGAGGTCAGGCACCTATGTCTCTCCTCTGGGGAGAGCAAGGGTCGTGAAAATCCGGGCCCTGGTGGGTCTTGGAAGATTGGTCCTGGGTAGCTGGGTACTCTGGGTGGCATCCTGGCAGGAGCCCCCCTGCCCCAAAGCATCCATACTCCCCATACTGAGAACATATAGCCTAGTATGTTTCAGGAGAGGGGGTGCTCGCCCCCCCCCCATCCTGGCTGGCCAGGTTGCATGCTCGGGATAAAGGTCTGGTTTGGATTTTAGGGGGGACCCCACACCATTTTTTTTTATTTTGGCATGGAATTCTCCTTAAAATCCAGACCTGAAGGGCCTGGTATGGACTGGGGGGGGGGGGCTGATGCAATTTTTTTCAGCAATTTTTTTGTATATTTCCGGGAGTCGGCAATACATTACAGCTGTGATAATAAATGACAAATTTTTCATTACAAATGTAATTTTTCTCTGGCACTGTTCTAACAGGCAGACTAAGGGGACCCCCCAGGCACATCATTTAAAGGAATATTTCATTTTTATTGTTTCACTTTAAGCATTATTTAAGCATTATTAAAATCACTGCTCCTGAAAAAACAATCAATTTAAAAAAATTTTTGGGAATTAATACATGTCCCCTAGGGCAGGACCTGGACCCCTATACACTTTTTATGGCAATAATTTGCATATAAGCCTTTAAAATGGGCACTTTTGATTTTCATGTTCAGGTCCCATAGATTTTAACGGTGTTTGAAAGTTCAGACACATTTTTTGTCTGTTCGCATGTTCTGGTGCAAACCGAATGGGGGGGGGGTGTTCGGCCCATCCCTAGTTGGGAAGCACATGTAAAAATGGTTCATATAGTCCTAAAGCAAGTCCATCTGATAGCAAACTTAGCGGCAGCTCTGTGACAAGTGGAAAGGTTCTTGTAGTAAACTGGAAAGAAAGAAAAAGCGCCCATCTAAGTGCAGCAACATGAGATAGCATTTATTAAAAACTTCTTACAAACTACTCACTATTCCTTTACTCTTGTGAGTAGTTTGTATGAAGTTTTTAATAAATGTTGTCTCGTGTTGCTGCACTTAGATGGGTGCTTTCATGTTTTTCCTTTCTAGCACAGTTAAATACAGTTAATTGTGTCATATTTTATATGGTGCCACTAATATACACACTGATCGCTGTGACTAAATGGTTCTTTCATTGTCTTCCTTGTACTAAAACAGTTTTGATAAGAATTACAGAAAGAAGAATTATTACCCTAGCGGGGGTAGGCGGACTGGAGGGAGACTCCAATGAAACAGCTATGTGAATGGGTTTTCTGGAAAGGCATAACAATACAAGCTTAATGTTAGATTTAAACTGCAGAACATTTTGTTATAAGTAACTGGAATATATTTGTAGATTTAGATTAAACTTTGTATTTTTTGTCAGTCTCTGGTTTCCTGCTATCAGTCAGTTTGACACTTATTACTCCTTTCCTGCATAGATGTTGTGAAATAAAAGGGCATCTGTTATATATCAATGAACAGATTGCATTTCATGATCTTTCTTGCAAAAGCTTCTTTTCCCTTTGTTCTGTATAAATAAAAAGAACACCCAATAAACATTTTACCACTTGCAAGGCTAAAAATCAGTAGGTCATCATGCCAAAATGTGTATGGCATGAGTATAATCAACTTCTGCATATCAGACTACTGTATGACGGTCCATATGTTCATTTCTATTAATATTGCTCCAAGGCGATTTCTTTCTTAAAAAAAAAAAAAAAGAAGACAGCTACTGTCATGTACAGTCTAAAAATATCAAACTATATTTTAGACTGAGATTGCAAGACCTACTGTGAAAAGAGACAGCTAGATTTTATTGAGCCCAATTTGCAGAACAAATATTATTTTCAAAAATTCACATGCAGGCTATTTGTTAAAGTGGTAGTAAACCCTCCTATCATTTTCAGCCAAGGAAGCTGCCATCTTGGCCTCTGTTTAATCTACAACTGCCGTGATTCTGCAGATGGGATCAGCTTTGACACCAGCCATTGGATGGTTTGACAGTTTGGTTTATAGCACAACCAATGGGAGTGTTACATTTCCGGCAATGTAACTGGTTTTTAAACTGTTTAATGGATGGGTTTACTACCGCTTTAAATAGACATATAGATCTCTTAAACAAAAATAATAGACATTAACGGTATGACAACCTTAATCTGGTAGCTAGGGATGGTCTTATATCGGAGACATGCGATGTTTCAAAATAAATGGAGAACAAAAAAGAATGACAGTTCTAATGCCTTTACAGCATACATCAGGCTATGCTGCCCTGTCATATATTTTATTTAAAAAAACACCCTCCAGCTGCCAGAACAAGGTATCAGCAAAAAAAATAAAAAAATAAAAAATGCATGTTTCCTGTCCACTTCCCATTATGCACGCAAAGCTGCTGGAGCAAGATAATTTGGCCCATATAAGAAACAGAATCAGTTGTGTGAAATTTTTTTTTCGGATAGAAAATGTGCAAAATGGTATCGATGTACAAATGTTTTTTACTTTTTTAAAAAAGAGCCTCCAAGTGAGCAATAAAGTGAATTATTCCACTTGATTTGTTATCAGCGTGCTTGTTTTTGTGACTAACTTGGTCACGTACTACAATTAAATATTTGAATCACTTTTCGCCAAAATGTGAATCTTTGATTGCATGTATTATGTCAAACCTCTGTCAAACAATAGATTTAGAATGCTCACATCACACTTTATACTCAGTTATTTGTCACTGGGTTATATTAATGTATTAACAAATATCCATCTGGCAACAATCTATGAGCTAACTTCTCCTGTCAAATCTCATTCAGGCCGTTTTCTTTTTTGCTGAGATTTGTTGCAGATGCTGGGTTATTTGCTTGGAGCTAACACGTGCATTTGTTTTATTTATTTCCTATGAAAAACAGCATTAAATCATTTCTTCCAATGTTGTTATTTTTAATCAAATCTACAATATGTATATAATTTACAGGGATGGACAATGGTTATCAAATGCACTAAACATTTTTTTCTTAAAATTATATTACTGAAAAAAGATAAAACTTTATTTTTATTTTTCTTTACGTTAACTTTTCTATAGTTTTAGTTAGATATACTCTTCAAGAGGGCTATTTAAATGCAATGTGTGCAAATCATATCCTCATATAGTATGTGTACCTGCCTCAATCCAATGCATCCTGTGTGAATCCTGGCCACTAACTCCATCCCCTGCAATCAGCATGTGTGACTTCCAGCAGTTTTCTCCAACACCATGCATATCATTATGTATTAAACTCAGTATATTATATATTTAAATACAGGTACCTGCATCCCAATTGTACAACACACAAATTACCATCAGAGAAGATGGGACAAAAGACAAAACAATCCCAAGCCAGGGAGTCTCATTGGTCATACCAGGTCTCACAGGTAGGCAACTGGCAATGTAAGATGCATACATATATTACTGGGGTTGGTTATGGTATCACTATGAGATATTTATGTTTTAATATGTGATGATTTCATTGAAATTGAAATTAATGTGTATTATCTATTCTAGTGCATACTAGTTATTGTGCATTCTCCCGAAGAAGCGGTTAAACCGCGAAACACGTCGGGAAGCACGTATCCAACTGACTGTGAGAACGTGAATTAATGATTCCCCCTTGGGGATGGATATGCACATTTGTGATTTTTAAACAATATTGCTGTATTTCATGAATTTAATAATAAAATTTGTATGTTTTTTATATAAATTGGTTTTGTGAGCCTATCTTCGGTACCATTAAAATCCTTTAGCCCCCCCCTCTTTTGTCCCATCTTCTCCGATGGTAATTTGTGTGTTGTACCATGCATATCATGGTGATGGCCCCACCACACAGAGGGGTTGGACAGTTTTACTGAGATGAGACAATATCAGTGTTTCCTAGGGGGGCTGTGTAGAGGGGGGTGCCTTTTCCCTCCACTCAAGTGTTAGAATACACTCAGGTGTCTGCTCTGTGCTGTGGAGCATGTGATGTCAGAGTTCTGCCTGCCGGAAGCTGAGAAATACAATCTACAAGATGCCCTACTTTGGCTAAGATTGTGGAGCCCCCATCCCCAGATGGTTGCGAAAAGGGACAAGAATCTTGGCAATGTTTTGATGAGGACTGAATACAATAGAACCATGAGTTGTACTTTGCTGGCTGATTACCCAAGGACAAACTGTATGGTGCCTCGTGGGCATTGCCGTGTCTGCCCGTTTGTGGCAGATACCAGTGTGTTCATCGACAGAAGTAAGATGTTTGACATACAGTGTATGGAGTTTGATCAACTGCTCTACCATAAGGTTCATCTTAGTCTGGAGTGCCGTTGTGATAAGTTTTATATTGGTAAAACGAAATATCAGCTTTGGGTCTGCGTCAGTGAACACCTGAGGGACATTAAAAATATTGAGCCTGATAGCCCTCTTGCTCAGCATTGTAAACTATTTTATGAGACTAGGACAGAGGGTCTGCAAGTTAAAGGTATTTAAGCTCTCAATTTGTCCCTTTGCCTTGGTGATTTTAATACTGTTCTTCATATTAAAGAGAAACAGTGAATTTACAAATTGGGGACCTTGGCACCCAAGGACCTAAAGACTGGATTGACCTTGCAGGTCTTTTTTATACAGAAACCCCACACTGTGGATATGGGAACTGAGATTCTCCTATTGTTAGTATGCTGGTTTTAGAACCTTTATAATTGGCTGTGAAGATTATTTTTCTTGGTCCTTCTTCTCTTTATTTGCCCCCCCTTCCTGTTTCCCCATTTTGCTTTCTTTCTTTTCTCTTCCCGCTTTCAGATCCCCTGTTTCCTCTGATGCTTGGAATGGATTTGTTTGTTGGAGTTCACATCTCTGCTTATTGTACATGATTTCTCCCATTTTTGATTTTTTCTATTTTTGATTTGAAAGTGCATATGCCAAACCTATCCTTATGCTGTATATACACTTACCAGCCGCTTTATTAGGTACACCTGTTCATTTTCTTGGTGACACAAATTGCTAGTCAGCTAATCACATGGCAGCAACTAAATGCATTTAGGTATCCAGACGTGGTGAAGACGACTTGCTGAAGTTCAAACTGGGCATCAGAATGGGGAAGAAAGGGGGTTTAAGTGACTTTTAATGTGGCATGGTTGTTGGTGCCAGACAGGCTAGTCTGAGTATTTTAAAACCTGCTGATCTACTTGGATTCTCATGTACAACCATTTCTAGGATTTATAGAGAATGGTCCGAAAAAGAGAAAATATCCAGTGAATGGCAGTTGTGTGGACGAAATGTCTTGTTGATGTCAGAGGAGAATGAGCAGAGATGATAGAAAGGCAACAGTAACTCAAATAACCACTTGTTACAACAAAAGTATGCAGAATACCATCTCTGAACACATAACGCATTGAACCTTGAAGCAGATGGGCTACAGCAGCAGAAGACCACTCCAGGTGCCAATCCTGTCAGCTAAGAACAGGAAACGGAGGCTACAATTTGCACAGGCTCACCAAAATTAGACAATAGAAGATTGAAAAAACATTACCTGGTCTGATGAGTCTCAATTTCAGATGTGACATTCAGATGATAGGATCAGAATCTGACATAAACAATGTGAAAACATCCTGCCTTGTATCAATGGTTCAGGCTGGTGGTGTAATGGTGTGGGGTATATTTTTTTGGCATAGTTTGGACCCCTTAGTACCAATGGAGCATCATTTAAATGCCATGGCCTACCTGAGTATTGTTGCTAACAATGTCCATCCCTTTATGACTACAGTGTACCCATCTTCTGATGGTTCTTTCCAGCAGAATAATTCACCATGTCACAAAGCTCAAATAATCTCAAACTGATTTCTTAAAATTGACAATGAGTTCACTGTACTCTAATGGCCCCACAGTCACCAGATGTCAATCCAATAGAGCAACTTTGGGATGTGGTGGAACGGGAGATTTGCAGCATGGACGTGCAACCGACAAATCTGAGAACCTGCTTGATGCTATCATGTCAATATGGACCAATATGTCAGGGCTGGGCTCAGCCCTCTCTTCTCAGATCAAGCTGCTCAGCTGTGGGTTAATTGCCAGTCTCAGCTTTCACTCTGTCTCGCCTGATGTCCATATCCTGCTCGTTAGCCAGCTCTTCTAGCTATATAAACTGCCTGCATAAGATCTCAGATGCCTTCGCCTGGTCAACATCTCTGGAGAAATCTCTGCTGTGCGTTCCTGTGAAAGACTTTGCCTTTTTGATGTTCCCTTCTGGTTCCTGGATTCAAGATCCTGCTCAGCTGACTCTCTTCCTGGCTCCTGACCCTGCATTCCATTTGTTTGACTTCACTGATCCCTGTACTCCTGTTTCACTGGCTTGCTCTGACTATCCGTTCCAGTTACCGAACCCTGGCTATGTTTTGACCACATTTACTCTGTTTATAACATTTTACCTTTTAATTAAAAAGTGTGATTTTACTGCACTTCTGTCTTTGTCTGATTCATGGTTTCTGACACAAAATCTCTGAGGAATGTTTCCAACACCTTGTTGAATCTATACCATGAAGAATTAAGGCAGTTCTGAAGGCAAAAGGGGTCCAACCCGTACTAGCAAGGTGTACCTAATAAAGTGGCTGTTAGTGTATAAGGGTGAGGTAACCAGAGACTGCAGGATTAGTAGTGTGGACTTTGTGCTTATTGCTGTGCTCTGTGCTTATAGCTTTTAACTGGAATGATTTCATACAGATTGAGTGCCTTTGGGATACACATATCCAGCGAATGTGCCCTATTATTCTCTGCTCCTAACGCGCTTTCCTAAAATTGCTTTTGCCTGCCAATGCTGCTATATTACTTTACTCCTGCTAATGCGAGTCTGAACAAGCTTATCCAACCTTGCACACTGTGCAAATCGCTACTTACATCTGCATCTTTGCTTTCACTCCATACCTACTGCCTGCCTGTATGCATGTTTTTACTGAAGGACTGAATCTTGGTTAAGGAACTTTCTAGGAAAAGGCAGTTGCTGACTTTAGCCATACATGTGGAAGGATGATTTGTTGCTAACTTCCTAGGGTGCGAGTGTATGCTCAGAGAGCTGTACTTCTAGAATCTGGAGTTCATATTATCCCATGAGCCAGGGACCCATATCTGGATTAAGTAGCTCTAAATTTGGAGGCCATGTACACAACTGAAGCGAGGGTCTCATTCCAGGTATGTTTATCCACCATGTCCGGACTTAGCTGTTTTTAGGTGAAGATAACCTCTAATTTTGGGATATATATATTGGTTGTTGGTTGATTTTTTTATGATTAATAGAGTCATTTTGTAATAAAGACTTTTTAACTTTTATAATTGTGCTCTGTTGATTTTTGCACTGACTGAGGGCAAGCCACATGGGTCCATTTTATGGTGGTTGCTTTTTCGGGGTGTCTTTGCTCTGAATTTTTTGTCGATGGAATTACTTTGACCACCTGAGCCACACATGAATATTGTGAGTCGGCATGTTCATACTCCTGGCATAATCTTGTTTGTAGTTTATTTAATTGCTTAGGAGGCTCTATCAGGTTCCTTACAGTGACATCTGATCCCTCTCCGCTCTTACTGGAGTTTTTGTTTCTTTTTGCTTGCTCCAGCCCCTTTATCTCACAGTGCAGTGCAAGCACTGTACACTATTCAAGCAGTAAAAAAAAACTGTATTATTCATTTTTATGTGAGCTAAATGCTCTCACTAATATTGTAAGATTTTCTAATGATAATGTTGAACATGTTTAAATGGGTTTAATGGTACTTCAAATCTCTAAAAGCCTGAATATCATGGCACGTGAAATTCATCTACAAGTCAAGGTTATGATGTAGATGTTTGTCATAAAAGATTTGTTGGATTTAAATGTTGGATTTCAGGTGAATACATTTAGGTCCTTAACGATCTTGAGCCTATCTATATCTTGGAATGGGAAAAGCTCAGCCTAACTAGAGGACTTGGGATTCATCCTCTTATAATTCATAAGAGGATACATTCATTTCTTCGTGTTGGTCTGTTCTGATGGCATTTTGACTATTAATGGATCTAGATTGCTGACTTTCTTTGTTTCCTCTATAACTGAATTGCCTAAAAAAGAAAAAGAAATGTAGATTTAGGTATTTATATTACATTAGGAGTAGATAATTGCATATTGAGACTAAATCCTTCTTTTGAGGCTATATGTGAGCTAAAATCTTGGTTCTATGCCAATAGTGCACTTACGAGGAGAAGAGGCCTATTACCCCCTTGAAAACCCTCTTCAGAATGTTGTGTAGGTGCTGCAAAACCACCCCCATCACCTCTACCAGCATCTGTGATTTGTTTCTTTTCCTGTTTGTTGGGTCTTTGTGAAAGTCATCCACAATATTGCACAGAAGAATATTTTCTTTAGTAGGTTCATCCTGTGCATGATACCCACAATCAGATTCATAGTCATATTCCCTAAATTTGTTGTAATTCTCAACTTTCCCAGATCAATAAAGTCTAGTTTTCTGATCCCTCCTCCATTTTGTATGCCCGCCCTGTACAATAAGCCACTTTTTTCAGCAGATATCTTTATTAATTATTTCTCCTAATGTTTTTTTGTTTTCTTCTCTTGGTTAATAAAACTAGGTAGAGCACTCACAGATGTGTAATGGGCATACAAGAGGCCAATCTTCTTATCCAAATTATTTCTCTCTTTCTTGTATTAAGATTTAGCATTTCTATTATGCTGAAGGGGCACTTTTGCAAGTTTTCCTTCCATGATGTTTTTAATCCCACTTCAATGTTCTTTATATTCAGGAATATTTTTATGAACATTATAAACCACAATAAATATATTTTTCTCCAAATATTTTTCAAAAGGCGTTTGACTTTTTCTATAACAATCTTCTTAAGTTATATATATGTCTCTGATAGCCACGATTGGTGAAACCTAAGGGGCAAGATTATGGGCACAGAAGACTGAGGGTAGTTTTGATAATTATTCCATCTCTGACTTTTGTAAACGGAACTGATATTAATAGATTGTTTGAATGTAAAAACAATTGGTGTATTTACATGACCTTGTTGGCCTATTTACAAGCTCCAGATATTCTGCCCTGTAGAGAGAAATGGGAGAAGGATGTTGGACCTACAGATGGAGAGCAATAGGAACAAATATTAACAACAGGCTATCCCATCTATTTATCCTACACCGCACTTATAGGACTCCTGTACAGCTTCATGTCTGGGATAAATGTGAGATGCCATTATGTCCCAAATTTCAGATACATCCGGGGGATTATATCCATATGCTACGGAAATGTCCCAAATTGGTGAGATACTGGAGTAGTGTTGTCTCAAATATTAATAGTATATACCAGGTACAATTGGCATTGGATCCATTGACGTGCTTGTTGGGGGATCTCACTGAAGAACTATATTCTCCTAATTATATAGCCCTTATACGGCTGTTATACTTAGCTAAAATGTTAATAGCGAGACTGTGGCTTTCTCCACAGGCCCCGACGTGCGCACAATGGATCTAGTTGGTCAATAACACTCTTATACTGAGAGAAAAATACCTATTATCACAGGAATTCTCCCAAGAAATTTGGGAACATATGGCAATGTTGGTTAGACACACCGGGAGTGGCACCCCCACAATTTGTTCGTGAGAGCTTGTTACAAATGTAGATATAATGAAACTAAGGGTCCCCCCTGGCGAGTCTTGCTCTCTCCGTTCATGAAAGAACTATCATTAGCCCAATTCTTTTTTATTGAAGTCGATTTCCATGTGCCTAGAAATCTTTTATTAGCCTTGAAGACTGATAAGCAGTATTCCAGAATGTTCGATTGATTCTTTGAATTTGTTTTATATTTTTTCATTATTTTTTACGAGGCATCCAATGATAAGATCTCCTTATTACTGTTGCGATTAGTATATGCAAGATAACTGCAGGTTTGTATACCGATGAGGTTATTCTCCTCATTTATTATAGTACTGGAGCTTACCATGGTTAATAAAAAAAATTCTTGATTAACAGGTTCCCCACCGCGCGCCGTGTTTTTACGGCAGCAGTGGGGGGAGCCCTGCGCGAATCGCCGTAAATAAACGGCGATTCACATTTTGGCCACCAGGGGGCGCGCGCACCCGCCGCACTCCTGAGGAGTGTGCCCGCGGCTCGGGCGGACCCGATGTCCGCCGGCGAGCCGCGATGAGCGGCTACAGGGAAAAGAACGGGGAACCGCCGATGTAAACACGGCGGTTCCCCGCCCTGTCAGTGGGGCATGAGAGATCTACTGATCCCTGTCACTGGGATCAGTTAGATCTCTCATGCCCATGTTAGCCCACAGTAAGAACACACCCAGGGAACACAGTTAACCCCTAGATCTCCCCCCCAGGTTAACCCCTTCACTGCCAATGACATTTATACAGTAATCAGTGGACATTTAAATTTCTGATCGCTGAATAAATGTCATTGGTCCCAAAAAAGTGTCAAAAATGTCCGACATGTCCGCTGCAATATCGCAGTACCGCTAAAAATTGCAGATCGCCGCCATTATTAGTAAAAAATAAAAACCCCAGAAATGAATTCTCATCATCCGTAAACGCGGCCACTTTTGCGCAAACCAATCAATAAACGCAGATTGCGATTTTTTTATCGCAAATATGAGGAAGAATATAAATCGGCCAAAAACGGTGAAAAAAATGTTTTTTTATATTTTTTTTTTGGATTTGAATTTTAGCAAAAAGTAAGAAATTTGGGTTTTTTTGCAAAATGGTCGCTCTTCTTTTGTTTATAGCGGCGATAAGAAATGACGCAGAGGTGATAAAATACCACCAAAAGAAAGCTCTATTTGTGGGAAAAAAAGGACGCAAATTTCGTTTGGGTACAACATCGCACGACCGCGCAATTGTCCGTTAAAGCGACGCAGTGCCGAATCGCAAAAAGTGCTCTGGTCCTAAAGCTGCAAAACCTTCCGGGGCTGAAGTGGTTAAAAAACAAAAAAACAATTGGTATATTGTAATTGAAGGTGAGCACACAATACCACTATAAATGTTTCACTAGAGGTGGTTAGCAACAGGTACTATGGTTAACCATTTATAAAAGGAGTACTAAACAAAGCCATTAAATATTTTGCATATAATGAGTTAATAGCGAGACTGTGGCTATGGTATTGAATTATTTTTACAGTATGTAATAAGATATGAGTTAATATTAAACGGTATTCTGTTTTGTGCGTGGCACCTTGAAAGTCATATACTCTCCTTTGTAGCTCTGTTTGTGTTTATCATGTGTTTATCATTTATCTACAGCTCAGGTGGGAGAATCTGTCCACAGGACAACTATTAGCCGTTCACGCCACAAATCTGGCCTTTATGGAAGAGTAGCAAGAAGAAAGCCATTGTTGAAAGAAAGCCATAAGAAGTCCCTATTGCAATTTGCGAGAAGCCATGTGGGGGACACAGCAAACATGTGGAAGAAGTGGTCTGCCAGATGAAACCAAAATGAAACGTTTTGGCCTAAAAGCAAAACACTAAATTTACACTGCGCATCACCCTGAACACACCATCCCCATTGTGAAACATGGTGGCGGCAGTATCATGTTGTGAGGATGCTTTTCTTCAGCAGGGACAGGGAAGCTGGTCAGAGTTGATGGGAAGATGGGTGGAGCCAAATACAGGGCAATCTTAGAAGAAAACTTGTTAGAGTCTGCAAAAGACTAGGGCGGAGGTTTACATTCCAGCAGGACAACGACCCTAAACATACAGCCAGAGCTACAATGGAATGGTTTAGATCAAAGCATATTCATGTGTTAGAATGGCCCAGTCAAAGTCCAGACCTAAATCCAATTGAGAATCTGTGGCAAGCCGTGAAAATTGCTGTTCACAGATGCTCTCCTTTCAATTTGACAGAGTTTGAGCTATTTTGCAAAGAAAAATGAACAAAAATTTCACTCTCTAGATATGCAAAGCTGGTAGAGACATACCCGAAAAGACTTGCATCTGTAATTGCAGCAAAAGGTGGTTCTGCAAAGTATTGACCCAAAAGGGCTGCATACAAGTGCACGCCACACTTTTCAAATATTTGTTTGTAAAAGATGTTGAAAACCATTTATCATTTTCCTTTCACTTTACAATTATGTGCGACTTTGTGTTGGCTTATCACATAAAATCCCAATAAAATACATTTACATTTTTGGTTGTAACATGACAAAATGTGGAAACTTTCAAGGGGTATGAATACTTTTTCAAGGCACTATATAAGAAGCCAAACTAATGGGGCTTTCAATTTAACCCACTATAGGGATAATCTTCATCTGGATCCAGTTGTGTAGGCTTTCTTCTCAATTGTGCTAATTATGTACCTGTAAATTTATATCTTTCAAAAAACTTGACAGCACCCTGTGGCTCCTCTTTAATCATTCTTTACATTCAAATTTTAATTGCCAACATTCAGGTTTTGATATATGTGTCACCTTTATTCTATCTGCTAGAAAACAAAATAAAATATAATGATAGGTAAACTCTCCAAAACAACATTCTGACAAATAATGATGAAATACATTTATCAAGGCATGTCCCTGATTGAACTTAAAATACAACACTACTCTGAAACCTAATCTGAAAACATAATGCTTTGGTCAATTAATTCAGGATTTGTTTTGCATTACTGTGTATTAAATACACTGATATAACTGGACAACATGGCATAGCGATATAAGAACCACTACATGTTTTAAAAATTACTTTGACACTGTTATGCACTTTATTTGCTAGTGTAGCTGATCTGTGGGTAAATCACAATGTGGATTATCTGCTTTTTTCAGGGTGACTTCGTTTTGTACCTGTTACTGGGCAGTAACCTTTACCAGTTCTCTTCTAGCAATGTAACCACAGCACTCAATCCTCCTGGAAAAGTATTCACAGATTTGGATTTGTTTATCATTACTAGGTATTAGTAGGCAAAAAAATTCAATTTTCTGCCTGCCAGTGCTTCTTTATTTATTTTTTTATTGAGTCCTAACATTATACTGGACAGTAATCAGAATTAGATATTCTGCAGGAGTACTAGGCAACATTAATGATAGTGTCATGAAAGGTATATTAACAATAAAAAGAATTATCTAACAGTCACTTAAACACTATTACTCATGTAACCTACTCAAGATCAGATATTTTTGAGGATGCACAGAAAACAAACATAGATACCAAAAGATCCTTCTTAAGTGCCATACACACAGTACACACACAATGTCGGAAGACATCAGCAGGTTCAATAAAAATTGTATGACATTAAGCCCATGTGTATGTCAGCCCGTCCGACAGAAGCCGAGCTGTTGGACGAGCATGCTGGAAAACCAGCAGCCGACCGGCTCCCAATCAGTGATCTCAGCCAATGTCCGAGAGCGCTGACCGGAGTGTTCTGGTGGGAGCCATCCCCCTGTCAGAACACAACAGCTCAGTGGGGAAGATCGCTGTACTAACGTCAAATCGATAGTACAGTGGCTCTGACCAGAGCTGTCAGTTTTTTTTATTCAACCCGCTGGTTGAACAAAAACAACTATTAGTGTGTACCAAGCTTTTGGCTGCCCATAGATAGATTTTTTTTTTGATCAGCAAAACGGCTGATCAAAACAAACTGAATGGATTCCCCCATCCACACATGCGAGGTGGATAGAGGGATCCTCCCCACAATTTCCAACATGCCCGTTCAAGAGAAGCTGATCATTAGATGGACTTCTCTTGAGTGGGAATGGCCATAGATGGATGAAAATGTGTCCAGTTCTTGCTGAACCGGCCAATTTTCAATCCATCTATGGCCAGCTTTAGGTTATATGATGCATTGTGTAGGATTTTAGATTGCATCCCTTCTCCCCTAGGAAGAACTGCAAATGATGCCCGCTTTCTCTGTATCCATTCTCACTTAATTGGCTGTCAAGAAAAGTGAAATACATTTGTTTTCAGTCTCAGGAGATGGGTGTTCGTAGTTTTCAGTGTGAGGGAGCATAGTGTAGCTGGTCAGCATTTTTAATTTGTAAAATGTATCCTTAACTCTGGGTTCACACTAGAGAACGCAGTGGCTCCCAGCAGGGGTCCGGTGCATCTCCATTCACCGTTTCAGGTTTGATTTCAGCCCAAATTTTGGGCTTAATTCGGACCAGAAATCAACCAAAAGACGCAATTCGCACAAGAGCCGCTGTGGAGATGTGTGAACCGGCTCCATAGAGAGCCAGTCACAATCTCCTGCTATGCGAAGATTTCTGGTGTGAACCCAACCTTACATTAGTTCAGGTGTCCAATCTGAACCCCATTGAAGTCAATAGAAGCAGAATTCTAAAAAACAGTAGTGGTCATTTTCTATTCTAGGCTAATAGGCAAGGGATTATCAAACAAATGGTACAGGGGGGTGGGCACTGCCATGCCCTTTATGTAACATGCTTGGGGGATGCCCTGAACCTGCACGTGAAGCTGCACATCTGTACAACATATATAGTCACTACAGCCATCTGACGTTTACAAAAAAAAAAGCTATGTAACTCATTGGTAAATGACAGCTCCGGCTGTTTACTTCTGTTTGTTAATGAAACAGGAGTCCCACCATCTATAACATACCCTTACTCTTATCCTAAATGAGGGTCTAACATAGGATGTTAATGGGTGACCCCACACACAAAAACAGTTGTGGTGTTTCACCTAAAAGTAAATACCAGACTTTTATTATTTTTGTTGAGGTCTGGTAGGGATGTCATAGAGGAATATCGCACAAAATATAAAAAGGTGTGCAACCACCTTTACATTCTTTAACAAACCCTTTGCATCTGGTATAGTTCTTTTAGGAGGAAGCCACACACTAGAAACAAGAAAAAAAGCATGAGGTCCCTAACAAAATCCATACCAGACCCTTCTCAGGTCATGCATCCTGGCAGACCAGGAAAGGTGGGTAATCAGTCTAATGAGTGTGCACCCCCCCCCTCCTGAGCCCTACCAGACCACATGTCTTAAATATGGGGGGGAACCCTGGCAAAATACCTTGTCCTCATGTTCCTGAGGACACTGACCTCTTCCCCAGAACCCTGGCCCAGTGGTTGTAGAGGTCTGTGAGTGGGAGCTTATCAGAATGTGATAGCCACAAAAATAAAGGGCTCCCAAATGCCACCCCCATGTGAATAGGTAGGCGGTATATAGTACCCCTATTCACACAAAGAAAAAATGTAAATAAAGACAACAAACTTTCGACAAGCTCCTTGTTAAAAGAAACAAAAACAAAATTGTCCCACAATGTACATCTATCATCAATTGCATTTTCCAGAGATGCTTATCCTTATAAATCACAATGAATGATGAATGCCAACTTGCTGAAAGGAAAAACCTGCCAAACGATCGACATGTCCAATCCCTTCTCTACACTCACCACTAACAACAGCTCAGGTCCCCACAGCTAAATGTAAATAAAGGAGTGGGGTATCCAATGATGTCATGGGATAAATATGAACCATGTGGGGTGCTCTGGTGAAGACTGAGCAGCATTTAGACTCTATGCTCTGAGAGAGCACATGTCAATTGCCAGGGGGCACCCTAACAGACTAGACTAGTCCAAAAGCCTCTCTTTCTTCTTGAGCCATTCCTTGGCGGTATGCTTCAATTCCTTTAGGTGTTGAAAGATCTATTTCCAGTTCATCTACAGCTTTCAGAACAATGGATTCACATTGTCATCAAGCATAGTTTGATATGATGCAGAATTCATAGTTGACTTGATGATTGCATGCTGTCCAGACCCTGAAGTAGCAAATCAATCTCCTGAACTGCTGTCTAATGGTTGTCCTAGACATGACTACTGTTACTGTAACCAAAAAACGGTAACTTTAATTTATGGCTTCAGGCCTTCTCGTTCCCTATATGTTTAGTATTTCTGTCACTTTGACATCAATTTCTGCAAGAGTTACCTACAGATCCTATTATGAAATGGTGGGGTTCTTGAAGACACCTTTAAGCATCAAATGGTTAGCTCTTGGGCTGCATTTGCTAAGCTGTCCTGCCCTGAACAAATTAGCAGTCATTTGAATTCTATGCCACTTGTTGCATTTAAATGATTGATTTAATCCAGTTTGGTGAATTTTAAATCCATTGCCTAACTAACTGGCATCCACAATTTTTTTGGGGGGGGCTTGGATAGCTCTTTTGATCTTGGCATAATGACACCACACCACACATATCAATAGCAAAGAGAACAGACCCTGGTTACCTGAGGTTCCACATGCATACTTTCGGGAGGATTACTGGAAAATAAGCTGGAACATCTGATTAATGTTTTATGGATTTTAAGTGGTTGTAAATGTAGGAGTATACTTACTTTTCTGACCAACCTGCCATTCTTCTGTACAATGAGAGTAGGTCATGGGCCAGCAATGGTACTCTAATTGGATAGAGGTAGGCAGATAAGGAATATCCCTGATGTCAGGCAAGTCAAGCCCTTAATAAAGAACAACCAAAATCAGCTGGGTGCACAGAGAAGCTATCTAATCTTAGATGGAACTTTCATTTTTGAATGTTTAAAATTAGGTAACAGGTTCACTTTAATTGCAGGGTAGCTGCAACTATTTCAACTCTTGTTTTAGGTACTTAAAGAGGCCTTAGGAAGCCTTTTATAAACTTGGTAAATGCGGGGCACTGATTGGTGCTAACACTGGAGTTTTCAGCATTGAGTGTGCTCTAAAATCAGACAGCTGTTTAGAGTGCTGAGCGGCGTTAAGCAGTAAGAAGTGAGGCCACACAGCAGTGTTTGTCAAATTTTCCCCCTTCCCGCACAGAGAGATATACTCACAAAGCATGATATGTACTACATGCTGACAGTTTCTGATTTTCCATTGCTGGCTATCAGGCATTGCATACTAGCTCATTATGAAATACTTACCTTAGAACGAAGTCCTCCAGCGGTGCCCGCACACCGCTGAGATGGCTGACATCTTTCCCGGAGTTTCTTCCGGGTTTGCAGGCTCCGGCGTCGTGAGTGGCCGGAGCCGTGATGATGTCACTTGCGCGCATGCACCCGTGGCCATTCCTTCAGAGCGCATGTGCCGTTGATGTCACTGCCTGCATGTAATGTAAATATCTCCTAAACTGTACATATTTAGGAGATATTTACACTATCTATAAGTAAGTCTTATTATAGGCTTACAAAGCTGTGCTATCCTCAGGATCCTCTGCACAAAATTTCAAATTTACTGCAACAATGTCAGCAATCTGCTATCTCACAAATGAAAATGTCATGTGTGGGTTAGACTATTACATGAAGAAACATAGAAAAGTGATGGCAGAAAAAAGACTGAGTAGTCCATCGAGTCTGCCCCTTTGTATTTATTTATTTTATTATTATTTTTTTTTTATATTTTTTTTTTACATTAACCTTGTTGTCTGACTATAAATTTATGTTTATCCCAAGCATGTTTGAAGCCATTTACTGTTGACTGTCTCACAACCTCTGTTGATAGTTTATTCCAATCATCAACCACCCTTTCAGTAAAATAATACTTTCTAAGATTAGTTTTGAACTTCCCCCCCAGTTAGTTTGAGGTCATGTCCCCGTGTTCTTGATTTTAGTTTCATATTGAAAAGACTGCCCTCCTGAACCTTATTCACCCCCTTGATGTATTTAAAGGTTTCAATTGTACGAACCCTATTTGTATTTAAATATCAGTCTGTTGTTCCAATTACATTTTTTTTTTATATTTTTTTTTTATTATTATTTTATTTATTTATGTTTCCCCGTCTGAGCTACCTGATGAGTCAGAAAAAAGACGGTAGTGAAAAGATAC
>BLSH010287003.1:1069861-1089056 GCA_018402905.1 Glandirana rugosa | reverse complement strand
ATATGGCAAAACTGGTGGCAAGTGGCATCTTGGCAGCTGTACGCTTGACTTTTCTCAGTTCACGGGCAGTTATTTTGCGCCTTGGTTTTTCCACACGCTTCTTGCGACCCTGTTGGCTATTTTGAATGAAACGCTTGATTGTTCGATGATCACGCTTCAGAAGCTTGGCAATTTTAAGAGTGCTGCATCCCTCTGCAAGATATCTCACTATTTTTGACTTTTCGGAGCCTGTCAAGTCCTTCTTTTGACCCATTTTGCCAAAGGAAAGGAAGTTGCCTAATAATTATGCACACCTGATATAGGGTGTTGATGTCATTAAACCACACCCCTTCTCATTACTGAGATGCACATCACCTAATATGCTTAATTGGTAGTAGGCTTTCGAGCCTATACAGCTTGGAGTAAGACAACATGCATAAAGAGGATGATGTGGTCAAAATACTCATTTGCCTAATAATTCTGCATACAGTGTATTAGGAAAGATTTAAACAAAGTAACACATTTATTTTATATACTACATGTTATTTAAAAAATCTTTTCTCATACATGTTTTAAAACCAAGTTGTTCTCTGATTATGTTAACTGGTTCCCGAACAGCTTGCGTAGATTTACTGCTGCAATGTGGCAGCATCCCGTGATAAATGGCGCTTGCAGCACTCACCCCCAGCGCGGCCACAATGGTCCAATTCACTAGAGGACCGTTCAATCTACAGGAATAGACCAATGATTTTTGGTCTATACCTGCTGATCGGTCCTGGCAAATGAAATGCCTCCCCTGTCTGTGTAATGTAAACACAGTAGACTCAAAAGGAAGGGTAGGCGGCACTCCACGAATACATTTTAGCAGCTTGAAATTTTATTCATCAAATAGCCATGTACAGGAAAGGAGGTAGATGCGTTTCACTCCTACACCACGAGCTTAATCATTGTAATGATTAAGCTCGTGGTGTAGGAGTGAAACGCGTCTACCTCCTTTCCTGTACATGGCTATTTGATGAATAAAATTTCAAGCTGCTAAAATGTATTCGTGGAGTGCCACCTACCCTTCCTTTTGAGTCTACATGCAATGTGGTGGTGAGCTGGGGCGTGCACCTACGTGGGTCTGGCTGTCGGCTTGATCGGTGTGTTCCTACCTTTAATTGGACTAATGTAAACACAGACAGGGGAAGTGATATCACTCTCCCTCTGTTCTTCCTTTTGTGTTCGAGAGTGGAGAGAGGACAGCAGAATTATGAGTTGCACAACACTACACTAACACCAGTACACATAAGCACACTTTCCACCCCTTGATCGCCCCCCCAGTTAACCCGTTCACTCCTGTTACCCCCTGTCAATGTGTCACTGAGTGCAGCAATAAGAATATTTACTGATCACTGTACTTGTGTCACTTGTGACACTAATCAGTGTTAGGGTAGGTAGTATTAGGCCTAAGTAGGTATAAATACCCCCCTTACCCCCCAAATAAAGTTTTTAACCCCTTGATTGCCCCCTGTCACCTGTGATCACTGTATAAGTGTCACGGGTGACGCCAGCTAGATAATTTGTTCGTACATATATATACCTTTTATAGGTTTTAACCCCTGATTGCTTGGCGGTGACACCAGTTAGGTTTTAGCGTGCGTTAGGGTCAGCGTAAACACCAGGCAGGGCCAGTTAGTTAGGTACTCTGACACACACACACACACACACACATTAGATAGGTGTTAGATACTATTACAGTATCTGATCAGATAAGTATCTGATCTGATCAGATCTATATTAGCTTCCCAGTACATTAGTGTTATAAAAAAATGCAGATACCTGCTAGCACCTGCGTTTAGCCCCTCAGCCCATCCAAGTGCAGGATCAATAGATCGCTGACACTTACCAAACACATCACACATATCTGTAGCATTTGGAGAGATCACGCCCCATTCCTGCGAAATCTGACAGTGATTTTGGTAGCGTCTTGAAACAGGCTCTGATAACCAGGTGCTGTTTTTTGCCTGTGAGTCACACTAGGGTACCTATAAATTTAGAGCCCAACATGTCCAATCCGAGGTACACTAGTGAAGAGGCTTACGCGTTGCTGAGCATGGCAGACGAGAGCGATGGGGAAGCTCCACTGTCAGAATCAGGCTCAGTATACAAACTGGTAGACAGCAACGGCACGCTGTCAGATAGCTCTGATGATGGAGTTGTGGTCCCTGCTAAGGTCAGGTGTACCAGATCCCATTCTGCTGTCGCTGAGGTGCAAGAACTGCAGGGCTCTCTTATGGAGCAGAGAGCCAGTACTAGTGCCTCTACTCCTTCTGGTGACCTAGCAAGCACCAGCGGCCTAGTACATCCTGTCGTAGACAAACCAGCACTGCAGTAACACTTGTTGACGTGGTGAGTCCCATAAGTGCAGTTCAAGCTGGTGTTAGTCACACCAAGTTAGCACAAGTAGTGTCCCACAGCCACGAAGACAAAGACAAATGCAAAGCCCATAGTGCCTTTCCCGCCGTGCTTGCAAACCCTGATTGGCAACATACCACTGAAGCAGCGCCCATACTTCCCCCCATTCACTGGCCAACCCAGAATTCAGGTGAATACAGTTGAATTTAGGGCCTTTGATTTTTATTCGCTGTTTTTCACTGAAGGCCTCTATAGATCTTTAGTGGACCAAAGCAATTTATACACTGTTCAATACATTGCCGCTAATCCCCATTTGTCACTTGCCAGAGAATGGAATCCAATACGGTTCCAGAATTTAAGTCCTTTCTGGGCCTTACCATCCTCATGGATATACATGAAGAACCTGAGTTGCGGTCATATTGGTCCACTGACCCAATTCATGATATGCCCGTGTTCACTGCTTGCATGGCCAGGACACGATGTGAGCAGATCCTGTGGTTTATGCACTTCAGCGATAATGAACTCTGTTGTCTACGGGGTGACCCTGGATATAATCGGATAATCGGCTCCACAAAATTCAGCACCTCATAAACCACTTCAACCAGCAGTTCAGAGCACTTTTTATTCCCAACCAAGTTGTGTGCGTGGACGAGTCCCTGATTCAATTTTCTTGCCATCTTGCTTTCAAACAGTACCTCCCCAGCAAGCGTGCCAGATACGGGATCAAGATGTATAAGCCCTGTGAGAGGGCCACAGGCTATACATGTAGCTTTATGGTTTATGAGGGAAAAGATAGTCAGTCACATGAAGCCCTAAGGATGCCCAGACTACATAGGGAGCGGTGGCAAAATTGTGTGGAGCTTGGTGTCACCCTTATCCGGAAAGGGGTACCATTTGTACATGGACAATTACTACACACAAAAAAAAAGTTATAAAAAACAAAAAAAATATAAAATAATAAAAGCCAAAAACAGTTGTATGTTTCTTGTTTTTCTATCTCTATTTTCTCTCTATTCTCTTTCTATTGCTCTTTCTATTGTTTTTTATGCACACCTGTAACGTTTTGTTACTGTTTTTTATCATTTTTTTCCAGGTATGTAATGTTTTTATAACGCTTTTCTGTAATGTTTTATTATTTTTTCTTCTTAGCAGTAATGTTATTTTTTATATGTTACTGTGTTTTATTAATCTTTATTTGGTTTTCAGGTACGCCAGCTGCAGCACTGATTTATTTATGGTGACAGCAACAACGTTTGCTCCCACCATACATAAAGCAGCGACTCCAGCATTGTTGGAGGTGATTTCACCACCACAGTTAAAAAAAGAACACGTATACCAGGGGCAGGTGTGCAGATTGGGACGGATTGCCCCTATGCTCTGGTATATATTTTTAAAAAGGGGCTATGCCCACCATTAGAAGTGGGTGGATGAAGGGCGGTTTCCTAATGGTGGGCATACCCACCGATTGATTCTTTTTTTTTTTTCATTTAACCCACAGGCTGCATGAAAAAAAGAACATTACAACATATGCCCAACAAGGAAAAGCAACACATTAGTATGTTGCTGGTCTTAGAGTGGTTATACCGGAATGATGCCTGCAGGTATAGGTATCATCAAGGTATTGTTCTTTTCAGCCGGCGGTCGGCTTTCATGTAAAAGCAATACTAGCAGCTGATTAACTGCTAGACTGCTTTTACAAGCAGTGGGAGGGAACGCCCCCCTCCCGCCCTCTTCCATGGTTTTCTCGGGGCTCTCCTGTTCCACCAGGGAACCCAAAAATGCAGCCGGTGGTTCCGACAGCTGACCATAGAGCTGATCGAAGACTAGAATGGCTCCAATCATCTTTATGGCCTAAGATACCAGAGGCTACGAGCATTTCATGACTTCGGTTTCGTCAGATATAAATCGCGCCACTGAGAAATTGGGGAAGCATCTTATCACATTGATTTTGGTGTGGTCAGATGCTTTAAAGGCTGAGGAGGGATCTAGAGTCTAATAGACCCCACATTTAAAAAAAAACATGCAACACTACCTATTTTTTATCATAGAGGATTTTTAAATTTCCCGTGATAACAATAAGAATGATAGAAAAAAAAAGATGAAAGGGACAGTGTAAAAATAAAATAAAAAGCAAAATGAGTAATTTAAAAAAATGCACCCCTGTCCCCCCGTGCAGGCACGCAAAGGTGAACGCAAGCGTCGGTCTTGTGTCGTATGTAAACAGTAGAGTTGATCGAACCTCTGGAAGTTCGGGTTCTGCTGGTTCGGCCGAACTTCGGGACAAAGTCTGGGTTCGGGTCTGGACAGAACCCGAACTTTGACCCGGACCCCGAACCCCATTGAAATCAATGGGGACCCGAACTTTTAGGCACAAAAATGGCTGTAAGAAAGTCCTAGAGGTCTGCAAAAGGAAGGAAAATGGGGGTAAGGGTCGGACAAGTGCCCTACAAAGAAATGGGGATAGGGAAATAACTTAAAATAATTAAAAAAAAAATAACATAAAAAAATCAAAAATGGAGGTGGATGTGAACTATATTAAAACAGTGTGAGAAAAGTATAAATTAGCGGGGAGAAGCCATATCACTGTTCTAAGAACAGTGATATGGCTTCTCCCAGCTAATTTAGACTTTTATCACACAGTTTTAAGATGATTGGACATTCTACATTCATCTTAAAACTCTGTGTGAAAAGTATACATTAGCCAGGAGAAGCCATATCCCTGTTCTTAGAACATCTGCAAACTGTGTGTGAAAACTATCAATTAGCGGGGAGAAGCCATATCACTGTTCTAAGAACAGTGATATGGCTTCTCCCGGCTAATTTATACTTTTATCACACAGTTTTAAGATGATTGTACATTTTACAATCATCTTAAAACTCGGTGTGAAAAGTATACATTAGCCGGGAAAAGCCATATCCCTGTTCTTAGAACATCTGCAAACTGTGTGTGAAAACTATCAATTAGCGGGGAGGAGCCAGACCACTGTTCTAAGAACAGTGATATGGCTTCTCCCGGCTAATTTATGCTTTTATCACACATTACATTAGCCGGGAGAAGCCATATCCCTGTTCTTAGAACATCTGCAAACTGTGTGTGAAAACTATCAATTAGAGGGGAGAAGCCAGATCACTGTTCTAAGAACAGTGATATATCATATCACTGTTCTTAGAACAGTGATCTGGCTTTTATCTGACTTTTAAATACTTTTAACTTTGGATATAAATAAATAGTTTTCGTTATTACACTATATTGGATTTTCGTTTTTTATACACCAATACACCAGAGGAATTTTTCCCGTGGATCGCTATTCCTGAACACAGACGGACAAATCAGGAGATCGGGATCGAAAGAGAGGTTCAGCACAGGCGAGCCACCTCGAGCTGACCGGGAAAAGGTTCAGCACATGCGAGCTACCCCTGCAGGGGTACCTAGCTCTGGTGAGTGGGGACACAGGAGGGCAGCACAGTGTGGAGTCACTGGATCACCTTGAGAATGATGAACTAACACTGAAAAGTCACTGTACACATTGTTTCAAGCATTGGATTTACATTACCTAGAGACTTTCGTTCCACAAATCTTTTATATCCACGTGTTCATCTATATATTTATATATATTTCTTATATTTTTTACATGTTTTGAAACACTTTGCACATGTGGTTTGTATTATTTATGAATATTATACTGGATTTTGGATTAATTATTTTTTGATGTGTAATGCACAAGGTTTATATACACTGTCACTTTATTCATATTACCTAATTTTTACTATTTTCTAATTTTTACACACAAGGTTTTATATACTACGTCACTCTATTCTTATTACCTAATTTTTTACTGTTTTATGACTGGGGGTTGTCTTATAATAAGTTTCATAATAAGTTTTTATCAAAGGAGGATCTTCACATCCAGGCATAGCGCCATCTTCCTGTGTACGATTTTTTATATATATTTTCCATTTGGAAAAGTCAGGAGGGCAGCTTTCCCCACATCATTTTTATATCACCCTGTCGAGGTACACCCTAATACCCTTAGCGTGGAAAAATTTCATATAAATATATTGCCCAAATGTTTGGGGAAATATAAAAGATGATCCCATCCCGAGTACATAGACACCAAACATGACATGCTTTAAAAATTACGCACACCCACGCAGTGGCGACAATCTATATACATTTTTAACCACTTCACTACCGGGCTATAGTCAAATGACATCCGCAGATGGGATTTCCCATCCTGGGCGGGCGTCATAAGACGTCCTTGGTATTTCCCCGCTTCCCCAGGGGCCCTCAGCGTGACGATCGGGGATCAGCTGTGTCACTATGGAGATCCATGCTCCCGCCGCTTGTGCGCACCCCTGGGGGCACTCAGTGCGGCGATAGGGGTTGAGGCAGCCCATCAGAGCACCAGAGTACCTTTCACCAGCCCATCTGAGTACCCAAGTACCTTTCACCAGCCCATCTGAGTGCCCGATTACCTGTCACCGGCCCATCTGAGTACCCGAGTACCTGTCACCAGCCCATCTGAGTACCTGAGTACCTGTCACAAGCCCATCAAAGTACCCGAGTACCTGTCACAAGCCCATCAAAGTATCCAAGTACCTGTCACCAGCCCATCAGAGTATCCAAATACCTGTTACCAGCCCATCATAGTGCCCAAGTACCTGTCACCAGCCCATCAAAGTACCCGAGTACCTGTCACCAGCCCATAAAAGTACTCGAATACCTGTAACCAGACCATTAGTGTACCCGAGTACCTGTCACCAGCCCATCTGAGAACCTGAATACCTGTCACCAGCCTATCTGAGTACCCAAGTACCTGTCACCAGCTCATCAGAGTATCTGAGTACCTGTCACCAGCCCATCAACATACCTGAGTACCTGTCAACATCCCATCAGAGTACCTGAGTATCTGTCACCAGCCCAACAGAGTACCTGAGTACCTGTCACCAGCCCATCAGAGTACCCAAGTACCTTACCTGTCACCAGTCCATCTGAGTACCCGAGCACCTGTCACCAGCCCATCTGAGTACCCGAGCACCTGTCACCAGTCCATTAGAGTACCTGAGTACCTATCACTAGCCCATCAGAGTACCCGAGTACCTGTCACCAACCCATTAAAGTACCCAAGTACCTGTCACCAGCCCATGAGAGTACCCCAGTACCTGTCACCAGCCCATGAAAATACCCGAGTACCTATCTGCAGCTCAGCAGAGTACCCGAGTACCTATCTGCAGCCCATTAGATTACCCAAGCACCTGTCTGCAGCCCATCAGAGTACCTAAGTACCCCTGTCTCCAGCCCATCAGAGGACCCGAATGCCTATCTGCTGCCCATCAGAGTACCCGAGTACCTATGAGCCCATGCTTTATTGAATATACCTTGGGGTGTTTGCTTTCCAAAATGGGGTCATTTTGTGGGTAATTCCACTGTCCTTGTGCTCCAGGACCTTCAAAAGTCTGATAGGTAGGAATGAAATGAGTGTAATGTATGCTCCTAGAACGCCTGAAGGTACTGCTTCAATGTTGGACCTCTCTATGTGGCCAGGCTGTGTAAAAGTCTCTCATATGTGCTAATGCCATACTCAGGATAAGTAGCAGACTGTATTTTGGGGGTTAATTTTTGCTATGTACATGCTTTTTTTTTAGAAATATCTTATAAATTGACCACTTTGTGTAAAAATAAAAGAGTTTTAATTTTCTTTTTCTTTTCGAAGACTTGTGGAAACAAATGAACCATTCAAAAGACTCATAATGCCTCATAGAATATAAATTGGGGTGTTTGCTTTATTTTGTGGGTAATTCCACTGTCATGGTGCTCCAGGGCCTTCAAAAGTGTAATATGTCGTTAGGAAATTAGATGTGATATTTCTGCTCCTAGAATGCCTGACGGTGCTCCCTGCATGTTGGACCTCTCTATGTGGCCAGGCTGTGAAAAAGTCTCACACATGTGGTATCGCCATACTCGGGAAGAGTAGCAGAATGTATTGTGGGGTGTTATTGGAAGTATGCATATGCTGTGTGTGAGAAATAACTTGTTGTTATGACAATTTTTATGCAAAAAAAAAAAATATTTTCTTAATCTTCCCAAGAATTGTGGGAAAAAAATACAACTTCAAAAAACTCGCCATGCCTCATACTAAATACCTTGGAATGTCAACTTTTCAAAAAGGGGTCATTTGGTAGTATTTGTACTTGACATTTCAGGGCCTCGGGAAATCAGGTGTGATAAATTTTCAATGATTGGCACCATAGCTTGTAGACTCTATAACTTTCACACAGACCAAATAATATACACTTATTTGGGTTGTTTTTACCAAACATATGTAGCAGTATAGGTTTTGGCCCAAATTTATGAACAAAAATTACTTATTTGCAAAATTTTATCATAGAAGCTAAAAAAAAGTTGTTTTTCAAAATTTTCGCTCTTTTTTCTCTTATGTCGCAAAAAATAAAGAACCCAGAGGTGATTTAATATCACCAAAAGAAAGCTATATTTGTGTGAAAAAAATGATAAAAATTGTACATTCAAAGTGTGAGAGCACTGAATGCTGAAAATTGGTCTGAGCAGGAAGGGGGTATAAATGTCCTGTATTGAAGTGGTTAAAAGCCTTTAAAAGCCTTTACAGGTTACCACTTTAGATTTGCATAGGAGGTTTACAGCTAAAATTACTGCCCTCGATCTGACGTTCACGGTGATACCTCACATGCATGGTGCAATTGCCATTTACATATGATAAGAGACTGACGCTTGCGTTCACCTTTGCACGAGTGCACAGGGGGGATAGGGGTGCATTTGTTTTTTTAATTATTCATTTTGCTTTTTATTTTATTTTTACACTGTCCCTTTCATTTTTTTAAATATTTTTTATTGTTATCACAGGGAATTTAAATTTCCCCTATGATAAAAATAGGTAGTGTCACAGTTTTTTTTTTTTTAAATTTGGGGTCTGGGGGCGTGATCTGGACGTGGACGGGAGCGGACGGCAAATACCAGAGCTCCGGATACAACAACTCCATCCACGGACATCCGATCATTGGGGACCTGGGTAAGAGGCATCCTAGCCACCACTGGCCTCCCCGTCCCCTCTGCTACCAAATAAGGCCGTTCTTTTGCGGATCGGAGGTTCCGATCCGCACTACCAAAAATTTAGCCCCCGGCTTTTGCGGCCTAGCCGCGAGGAAGCGGATCGCGTCCCCTACGGCCCCCACGCTGCCCATCTGCTCTTCCAGCCACCACCACACAACTATTGGGAACCTGCCAGGCCTCACCAAACCCGGAGCTGGACCAAACAATAAAGATTTATGCCCGGTCTAGCGGCGGCGGCCTGAGGCCTAGTGACGGCCGCCAACCGCGGACTAAATTCCACCTGGCTCCCAGCACACTTACCTCCTAGGGCTCTTGGAGTCAGCTGGTCCGCACCCTCGAAGACCACTCAGATTCAGGGGAGGCCATTAGGGGGTCCAGATTAAGCGACAAGGCCCTCAAGGCCTAAATGGCGGCCATCTTGGTCCACCCAAACTCTCCAACTCTCCACACAGGCAAGGGAGCGACCATCTTGGTACACCCATAATCTCTGCTCTAACACCTAAACAAGCCAAAAAGGCCATCTTACTACACCACACCTTCCTACAAGCTGAGGCCTCCTGCTGGTGGCCATCTGGATCTACCCGACGGGTGCTCCTTTACTACTCTTGCACCAAACGGCTCCTCTGCGGATACCCCCTCCCCCCCTGGGGACCACCGACCATCCCCACTTCTAAGACTTCTAAGGAGAGCTAGTTTGATAATGCAGACATGGTGAACCATACCAGTTGAGCCCCGCGGAAACCCAGCCCAGACAGGTTGATTTTAGCCATCAAAACACTTACGTACTCTTTCCCTCTTTGTTCCGATTATACCGTAATGGCACACAACACTTGCCCTCCTGACTCTGCCGACCCTCAACAAAGTACAATGCAGCGGTATCTACTCCGCACCCCTCAACCAGATGCCCAGACATCTAAAGATAAGAAGGGGACAGCACATAATGTAGGGAAACACAAACCCCCCACCTCTGCGGCAATGGAAAGTGATGGGGTCCCTGACGCTGGTGTCAACGACCTGTCCAACCACCCAGCCCCAACACCTAAGTCGAGGCCCTCTGAGACTCCCCCTGCAATCCAGGAGCAACCCAGCACAACCCTTCAAACATCTGGAGAGACACCTCGATCCGAGACCTCTGTTCTGTTATCAGCCTTTCGATCTGAATTTGACTCCTGGGCAGCAAAGATGGAGGCCTCTCTCCACAGAGACATGCAAACTCTCCAGCACCGAATAACCGCAACGGAGACCACGATATCAGACATAACAACTACCCAATCCGCTCACGAAGCCCGCATCACTCACTTGGAGTCGGCCTCCAGAGACCACCTGCACCGTTTGCGACAACATCAACTACGCATAGATGACGGTGAAAATAGGAGTCGCAGGAATAACATCAGATTACAGGGCATCCCTGAGGCTACTGCAGCTGCGGATCTCAGAGAGACAGTTAATACCATCCTCAATATGGTGCTGGGCAGAGAGACCTCTTCCTCTTTAGAGCTAGATAGAGTACATCGAGTGGGGGGGCCCAGGAGGGAAAACAGCGACCTCCCCCGAGATGTTCTCTGCAGAGTGCATTATTATACTCTCAAGGAAGAAATCATGCGTAAAGCATGGAACCTAGGCCCAGTGGACTTTGATGGATCCCAAGTTCATCTATATCCTGACCTATCTCGCAACACCCTTTACATGCGTCGGGCAGTACGCCCCCTACTGGAAATGATACGCCAATCTGGAGCGACCTACACCTGGGGTCATCCTTTCAGTATCAAGGTGTCCAAAGCCAACAACAAGTTCACACTATCAGATCCAAGCCAGCTTCCAGCTCTCTTTCTTTTCCTGGATCAGGAACCGATCAGTGTGCCTAACTGGTTGGACCGCCCTGAGGAGACTATGGGCCTCCAGAGCCGCGGTCCCTTACCACAACGCCGCAGACACCCGAGATCGAGGTCTTCATCCATGGGTCCCAGAGTACGCCGACCAACCTCTCCAGAGGATTAATTAACTGATTCCAGGCATACCCGATGCACCTGTTAATATGATTTCAAAGAGACCCATTAGTTGACATTTATCTCTTGCCTTGATACACAAGGATGCAATGGGAACTCCCTCGGAACTGTTCACACAGCTTTCCAGACAGACCGGGGAAACAGATTCTTATCCTCCTAAGGTATGCAGCTTAAATGTTCACTCGATCTTCGTCCGGCTCTTTGCTGGCGTTATCCCCTTGGCTGGAGTTTGGGCAAACATCAGACTTTAATGAAGCCATCGCCATATGATCTAGATTGGTGACCTATAGGCCTTAAGCATGCCTCCCGGTTCTTGCTTGCCCCTGACGGATTGCGGCACCGCCCCTGGCACTGGAGTATCTCTGTGCAGGGGACCCGGAGGCTCCCGCTTGCTGTTTTATGGTTGACGTGCTGTGCTCGGCAGGGGCGGGGGAGGGACCGGATGGCAAGGAACTCATACTACCTCTTATGAGTTTTGGGGGGCCCTCTAGGTCCTCTTTTACACTGGTCTCCATGGTGATTCTCCATGTTTAGCCTTACTTCCAACAGGTATATTTTAGGGGTTCATGCTCCAAAGTTGTTATGAGCAAATTTATTACCCCCCCCCACCTTTACATGTTCAGGATCTTATTCCTCCTTATAACCTTATCTCCCAATTAGAATGTTTAAGCAATACATGCAATTAATGATCAAGTACAGGGAGGTACCTCAACCTCATTAACTCTCTGGCAATACTATGTAGACTTCCCCCCTGAGGAGGAGAGCGACTCCAGACGTGCTTTTTATGTGTCAGACACGCTCTTCCTCCTCCGGGTCTCTATTTTTGCCACCCTTATAACGGAAGATAAGTGTTACAATGTGTTATTTTCAACGTTTAAAGTGTTTTTATATACCGTTTATGCCTGTCCTGGTGCTGGGCATGCGGATTGGCTCTGCCCAATACGTCTACCCCACACACATAGGCTAGACACGTTCTGTGCCTTGAGCGTGTAATACACGCGGTGTTCAGCCATCGCTGACACCTTAGTAATCTTAGGCCCAATACAAGGAGCCACTCATCTGATTTTTACTCATCCAACCATTACTTATATCCCATTATCTTGGTGTGTGTGTATAGTACTGCATACAGACTCGCCCCCCCCCACTGTCCCTCATCCACTCCTGAGTTTTCTTTTTTCCATACTCCCTCCCACTCTGTCTTGTGTGCTTTCCTCCCTCTCTCTTCTCCATTCTTGTGTTTTTTCCTCCTGACTTTTATTTTTCTGCTCTACAATATGGCCCACACGATATCACTTTGCCCGACGCTGAAGTTATGCACATACAATGTCAATGGCTTCAATACTGCCTCTAAACGGGGACAGATCCTCTACCACAAGCACCGGGTTAATATATTGCTATTGCAGGAAACCCATTTTCGTTCAGACTCTGTCCCATCCTGCACCAATCGATACTTCAATAGATGGTTCCACAGCACGAACCCCACGCAGAAAACCAAGGGCACCTCTATTGCCTTCCATAAGACGCTCCCGATCAAATTGATAGATCAGATTTCCGATCCCCAGGGGAGATACATCTGTGTAAAGATTTCGCTCTGGGGATCGACACTTACGATTGCCAACTTCTATCTACCAAGTGTTGACCAAATGCCAACTGCACTACAATACTTGAAAGTGCTGTCGACCTTCGCCGAAGGCAAATTGATTCTGGGAGGGGACTTTAATGCTCCTCTGGATCCTTCATTAGATTCTTCGACCTCCCGTACATCCGTCCCCTTTACTAAACTGAGAGCCTTCAAGCGATCGCTCCACGATTCTCATCTGGTGGACGTTTGGAGGGTTCTCCACCCCAAAGACAGAAACTATACTCACTTTTCCCAAGTGCACCTCACATACAGCCGTATTGATTACTTCTTTATTGATCACAGCTGTATGGACTGGATGCCGGACTGCGACATTGGTGCGATGGTCTGGTCTGACCACTCACCAGTCTACCTGACTTTGACGGTCCCCTCTACCCCAGTGAGGGAATGGACATGGCGCTTAAATGATTCCCTTCTCGAGAATCCTGACTGTATACGGATAATAATGGAAACCATATCTAACTTCCTTGCAGATCATGTAGCCGACCCTACTCCTCTTCCGACTCAATGGGAGGCACTTAAAGCAGTTTTGCGGGGCGTCTTTATACAGATCGGGACCTGTCTGAAGAGAGAGCGCGCGGCTAATATAACAGCGGCTATGGATAAGCTGAGGGCACTCGAAACTTGCCATAAACATACCCCGACGGCACAAGCTCTCTTAGAGGTCACGGCGGCCCGCTCCCAGCTTCGCAACCTCTATGAGGCTTCAGCTCGAACTTACGCTGATAAACTAGTGCTACACCAATACAAATTTCGAGATAAGTGTGGCAGACCATTGGCCCGCACTTTACACCCTGTCACGCCATCCACCTTTATCCCACATGTCCAAACTCCAAGTGGAGAATTGGCCAGTGAACCCATGAAAATTTCGCAAACATTTGAAGACTTCTATAGATCCCTGTACAATCTGACTCCTGAGGTGACCCATCCTCCCTTACACACATCCGAATCAGATGTATCGGCCTACATAGAAGAAACAGCACTTCCCCGCTTAGCAGACAATACCATTGAAGACCTTGAGTCTGTCATCACAGAAGACGAAGTAGCGAATGCAATTGCCGCTACACCCTCTGGTAAAAATCCTGGCCCGGGCGGCTTTACCCCCCACTTTTACAAGACATTCAAACCCCTACTGGCCCCCTTCCTGGCTAAAGCTTTTAATTCCATATCGGACGGCCAGTCGTTCACTCCTCAGACTCTTGAAGCCCACATAGCTGTCATTTTAAAACCCGAAAAAGACCCTTCCCTATTTACCAGCTACAGACCCATCTCGTTGATTGGAGTAGACCTTAAAATCTTTGCCAAGACCCTTGCCCTTAGATTGCAGCCTTTGCTCCCTGCTCTGATTCATTTACACCAGGTGGGCTTCGTCAGTGGCCGCGAAGCGAGGGATAATACCTTGAAAACCCTCCTTCTCACGAACTATGCGCGCGAGCAAAAAATCCCCCTTTGCCTATTGACGGTCGACGCGGAAAAGGCCTTTGATCGGGTAGATTGGCAGTTCCTTCAAAAGACACTGACACAAACTGGCCTGGGACCGAATATGCTATCCCGAATTATGTCCCTCTATTCATGCCCATCGGCCAGAATATGAGTAAACGGCTCCCTCTCTCCTAAATTCTCAATATGCAACGGGACTCGACAGGGATGCCCCTTATCTCCCCTACTTTATGTTTTGGTCATGCAGCACTTAGCCATCGCTGTAAGGAACAACTCACATATCCCCGGTATTACTGTTGGCCCCATAACCTCCAAATTAGCACTATTTGCAGATGACTTGCTTCTCTTTGTGACCCACCCAGTCCAGTCCTTACCATATATTCTCCAAGAATTCCAACGTTTTGGAATGCTGAGTAATTTCAAAGTTAACTACACCAAATCCGAGATACTGAATGTGTCCCTGACTAAAGAGACTCTACAGAGTTTGGCGAGTGCCTTCCCCTTCAGGACTGGCTCTGCATCCATTCGCTATCTGGGCGTCCACATAACTGCAGACACAAATCAACTGTTCTCCAAAAACTTCCTTCCTCTTCTCCTTAGAACCAAAGCTGACCTCTCTTCTTATAATAAGAAACCACTATCCTGGTTTGGTAGGATAAACGCTCTAAAAATGGACGTACTCCCCCAATTCTTATATCTTTTTCAAACACTACCGATCCCTATACCCACTGACTATTTCAAGAAGCTACGCCGGGTGTTCTCCTCCTTCATTTGGAAGGGAGCCAGACCCAGATTACGGTATAAACTGCTTTCTCTTCCAAAGGCACGAGGAGGTTCTGGTGCCCCGGATGCTCACATTTACTATAAAGCAGCAGTCCTGACAAGAATACTTGACTGGCACCATCACTCCCTGACTAAACTATGGGTCCAAATCGAGTCCCAATTAAACTTGACAGATCTCCGGGCTTTACCTTGGTCAACCATCCTTACGCCTCAGAACCCTTCAATGACGTGTACACTCACCCGACACACTCTGACTGTTTGGCAACACCTTAATGCTACAGGGCTCATATCTCATCCAAAGGGGCCTATGACTCCCCTGTTCGGGACACACGACTTCCCTCCAGCCTTACAGAGGCAGACCTTTGGTCCATGGAACAAGCAAGACCATAGACGACTGGCTCAGATACTCCGCCCTGACTACTCCTTGGCCACAGACGCTCTACCTGGGACCCCTGCTCCTGCACTGTCGCAGTGGCTTCAGGTACAACAGGGGAAATCTTACATGCGAAGCCTCCCCTCCCTGTCTAAGGTTCTAGCGGACCCTTCCGCTTTTGAGGCCCTTCTGCTCCAAAATGACCCGCCGGAGCATGTAGTCTCAAAATTATATGCTATTATACACTCAGCTACCTCCCCAGATCTACCCCTCTACACAAAAGCATGGGAATCAGATCTCGGCCACTCAATCTCACCTCTTGACTGGCAAAAATGCTTTATACTGACTCACAAACTGTCTCCAGCCTGGCAAAGCCAGGAAAAGGGATTCAAGTTACTGCCCCTCGACTTTGCACCTCATAGATCCAAAAATCCCAGATACTTGCTGGCAATGCTCTAAGTCAAGGGGAACTATCCTACACATTTGGTGGGAATGTCCCCCTATACGCAAATTTTGGCAGGTGATCTTCGACCTATACTGTAAACTCATGGCGACCATGGTGGCCCCCTCCCCGGAGTCAGCATTACTGTCTATTCTCCCAGGATCGCTGAAATCGGTCAAAAAGGACGTGCTGCGTCACTTATTAGCTGCAGCCAGAGTGGTCATACCTAGACATTGGAAGTCTGAGAGGGTGCCCTCTCTTGGAGATTGGGCGATAAAGGTGGATAAGATTAACGGGCTGGAACGACTATTGGCACAGGAGACAGACAATCTAGAACAATTTTCCAAGACCTGGACGTCTTGGTCCGTATTCAGACACTCAGAGGAGTTTGCTCCATGGTTGGAGGGAAACTCCACCGCCCAATAGATTAAACACAAGGTATATGCCTCCTTTCCCTCTGCTTTCTTCATATGCTTTCTGCTCTATTTACTCACCCCCCATCTCTCCTATCTCTCCCTCCTACTCCCCCCCTTGACCCCCAAGATTTCTCTTTGTTCCCAATCTACCCTACCGCTTGTGTTATTCCAGGATATACAAACTCTGAGGTGTTCCCAGACTACTCACAACTTATGTAACACACCTTTACACCACGCAGTGTAGAATTAACATTACACATGTATATGGACCACAACAGTAGTGACCACCGTTCAATTGATAGAAAGCGGTGTGCACAAATACCAGTATAAAAGATTCCAGTTGATACGGCTCATATACGACTCATAACACAGCGAAGGTAGTCTTTTGTTGTTATGTATTAAACTGTACGTATCCCATGTGAATCATATCTCAATGAATCTTGTTGATTTACTGATTACATGTTAAATGAATATGATCCAGTATGTTGCACTTCTCCCTTCTTCTGCAATAAAATCAGATTGAATTAAAATTTGGGGTCTATTAGACTCTCGATCTCTCCTCTGCCCTTAAAGCATCTGACCACACCAAGATCGGTGTGATAAGATGCTTTCCCAATTTCCCAATGGCGCTGTTTATATCCGGCGAAACTGAAGTCATGAAATGCTCGTAGCCTCTGGTTTCGGAAAATGCTGCCCATGCAGCTGGCTGACTGCATTTGGATTGGGAACATGGGGTGCAGCACCATCTGGAAACAGAAGGGCTCTGACGATCTCTTCCTGAAATTTAAGGAGAGATCCAGTCCGTCCTGATGCTTTGTATAGCAATTGGAATAAGTATATAGACAATTTTTTGTACCAGAGTCTAGCCTTACGGGCAATTAGGTACGGCACCAATAACTGGTCGTTGAGGTCCACCCCTCCCATATTTTGGTTATATTCGTGGACACAGAGGGGTTTCTCCATAACACCAGTTGCCGTTGTAATTTGGACGGTCGTATCTGCGTGAATGGAGGAAAGAACTAAATCATTCTTTGTATCCCTCCACTTCCCTGCGAACAAATCACATTTTAAGCAGGCTCTCTCCCCACGATTCTACCAGCCGCTGGGGGAAGCCCCGGCGATTAGATCGCACAGTGCCACATGCGCCAATTTGATGATCAAACAAGTGACTAAAAAGTGGCACGCTTGAGTAGTGATTGTCCATGTACAAATGGTACCCCTTTCCAAATAAGGGTGATACCAAGTCCCACACAATCTTGCCAGTGCTTCCTATGTAGTCTGAGCATCCTTCCGGCTACACGTGACTATCTGTTCCCTCGTAAACTATAAAACTATATATATAGCCTGTGGCCCTGTCACAGAGCTTATACATCTTGACCCCGTATCTGGCACACTTGCTGGGGAGAAACTGAAAGCAAGACGGCCAGAAAATGTAATCAGGGACTCGTCTACGCAGACAACCTGGTCGGGAATAAACAGTGCTGAGAATTGTGTGTTGAAGTGGTTTATGAAGGGCCAAATTTTGTGGAGCTGATCTTATTCAGGGTCACCCCGTGGACGACAGAGTTCGTTGAAGTGCATAAACCACAGGATCTGCTCGTACCGTGCCCTGGCCATGGAAGCAGAGAACACGAACATATGGTGAATTGGGTCAGTTGAACAATATGACCGCAACTAAAGATTTTTTTAGTTATGCCCATGTTGAGGGAAAGGCCCAGAAAGGTCTTAAATTCTGTAACCATAATTGGTTTCCAGTCTCTGGCAAGTGACAAATGGGGATTAGCGGTGATGTATTGACCACGTATAAATTGCTTTGGTCCACTAAAGATCTATAGAGAACTTCGGTGAAAAACAGCAAATAAAAATCAATGGCCGTAAAATCAACTGTATTCACCTGAATTCCAGGTTGGCCAGTGAATGGGGGAAGTACAGACATTGCCAACAACTCCATCGTCAGAGCTATCTGACAGGGTGCCACTGCTCTCTATGGTTTCGTATGCTGAGCCTGATTCTGACAGTGAGGCTTCCCCTTCGCTCTCATCTGTTATGCTAAGCAACACGTAGGCCTCTTCACTTGTGTACCTCGGAATGGACATGTTGAACTCTAAATTTATAGGTACACTAGTGTGACTGACAGGCAAAAAAGTGCACCTGGTTGTCAGAGCCTGTTTCAAGTCGCTGCCAAAACCACTGTCAGCTTTCGCAGGGATCAGGCGTGATCTCTGTGAACACTGCAGAAATGTGTATTGTGTTTTGTATGTGTCATCAGTGATGTATTGATCCTGCACTCGAGTGGACCGGGCTGGGTGGAGGGGCTAAATGCAGGTACTAGCAGGTATCTGGGCTGATCCCACTAACGCTGCATTTTTTAGAACACTAATCTAGTGGGGGCGCTAATATAGATCTGATCAGATCACAGATATTGATCAGATAATATGCTACTAACTGACCTATCTAGGTGTATGTATACGTGTCAGAGTACCTGTACTAATCTGACCCTGCCAGGCAAGGATGCTGACCCTAACACACTCTAAAACCTAACTAAGGTACCGCCGGGTGATCAGGGGGTTAAAACCTACAAAAGGTATATATATATATATAGGACGTAAATCGGGGAGGTGGGTCGGGCCAGG
>BLSH010287003.1:1059085-1069851 GCA_018402905.1 Glandirana rugosa | reverse complement strand
TACCGCCGGGTGATCAGGGGGTTAAAACCTACAAAAGGTATATATGTATATATATATATATATATATATATATATATATATATATATATATATACGGCGGGTAACCTGAGGGAAAAAAAAACAACTACCTAAGTAGCATCACCTGTGACACTTATACTGTGATCACAGGTGATAGGGGGCAATCAAGGGGTTAAAACCTTTATTAGGGGGGGTAAGGGGGATATCTATACCTACCTAGGCCTACTACTACCTACCCTAACACTGATTAGTGTCACAAGTCACACAAGTACAGCGATCAGTGAAAGATCTGATCGCTGCACTCAGTGACACAGTGACAGGGGGTGACAGCAGTGAAGGGGTTAACTGTGGGGCGATCAAGGGGTTAAAAGTGTGCCTACGTGTACTGGTGTTAGTGTAATGTTGGTGCAACTCACAGTTAGATGTCGTCTCTCCCTCTGTGGAATGGAAAAGAGAGGGAGAGTGACATTACTTCCTCTGCCTCTGTTTACATTACAGAGGCAGAGGAGGCATTTCATTTGCCAAGACCAACAGGTACAGATCAAAATTCATTGATCTGTGCTTGTAGATTGATCGGTTCTCTAGCAAACCCGACCACCGAGGCCGCAGGGGGGGCACGGATGCCCCCTGGCCGCGGCCGCCGTTTATAGACGCCGATTCACGTTATGCTGCCACATTGCAGCAGTAAAAACTACACAATGCGGCCTGGAAGCTGTTAAAGAGGAAAATACTGCTTTGTGAATGGAGCCCATAATCCTTGCATTTAGAAATGTAGTTTGAAGAGTACCCAAATTATAGATGTAGATTATCAAAATATTGCAGTTATAATTTAGAATCTTTATTGTTGAATTGAAACGTGTGTGTTCTTCATCCACTTGCAAATTGTATAGACTTTTATGCATTTGCAAATTTTAAGAAACCTAGAATGACATTGGACTGCTCCTAGCTTTGTAGAATACAAAAGACGTGCAGTGCAGAATAGTAAGTTTTTAGTACATTTTGTAAAAGTAGTAGAAGAAGGTTTTTTACAGATGAGAATCCATATAGAAAACTGTCAAACAATCCAGCCCTTATGCCAGACTTTAAAGATTTCTAGTATGGGCCTGGAGGTAAAACTATGCTACAAATGTGTATTATTGTTTTTTTTTTTGTCTTTTTTGAGCTCCACATTACTTTTTGTATGACGCAAAGTCAGTTACTTCAATATCTTGTTGAGTAGATTACACGCTTTCCATCTGAAAATGAAATACATATGAAATGCAAATCCTCAAAAGCCTAATCCCAGCTCTCAAATATTATTGTGTTACTTCTCAAGATACAAAGTGCATTTTACTGTTTTTTTTATAAATGATTCCAGTTCCATTTACTCTTAACAGATTAAAAGAAAATCTATCATGTACATATAAGAGTGGAGAAAGGGCTTTTTAATATTACAGCTAAAGTACACTGAGACTACCATCAGTTTAAGGAAATATTAATTAGGGGCTTCAGAATCTATTTGTTTCATAGAGATCTAAAGCTCAGTTGGATTGACCCAGTAAAAATGAGTCAAATGTATTTCATGCTCATGTCGTTGGCATTTTAGCAACCCATTAACTAATTGCATTCAATACAAATCATTATGTAGAGCAAATATAGAAGTAGGACAATGGTCTGCAATACTCCTACATGAAATCACTCCTCTTGTCACTAGAAGTATACACATGTTAAACTGAAAAAACTGAGCTGAATGTTCCATTTACTGTGGGCAATGAGACAGTATATTTTACTATGTTTCATCAGTGATAAATGCATCTTGTACAGTTAACAGTTTGTATATTAAAGGGAATGCATAGTGGTTTTGTACATATTCACATGTACTGTATACAGTATGTAAGGTTCACTGGTTAGCATTCTGTTCTGCAAAAATAGAGGCGCTTGTACACTGCTTCCCCCATAGCAGCCACATTTCCCTTAAGACCAGTATGCCCAACCATTTTTGGATGCCTCCAGGGCTTGAGGTGCAATGCTATATTCACTGGACTGGGAGGCTCGCCAGCAACCCTCTGAAAGGTAGAGTTCACATACCGTGACAGATAATCTTGCAGTTCAGAAATTTTTCAAGGCAGGTACTATAGGTCTAGATTGGCTTACAGCTGGCATTGCCATTATCCAAGGGAGGGTCAAGGCAAAGGATGAATGGTGGGTTGGTCTGTGTCCACACAAGAGGTCAAGGCAGGAGGGGATCTAAGGTATAATCCAAATCCAGGCAGGAATTTAGGACAGGCTGCAGTCAGGCAGGTAGTCCATGAAGCAGACAAGGGTCAGCAACAGGAGCTATCAGGAACAAGGAATATGGTAGGGCATGAGGTAGAGTAGCTAGTAACTACACACTAGCAATGCCCAGAGCCCTAGGCATGTGATACTCAAATAGAGCGCCACAGCACCATAGCCAAAGAGGAGAAGACTAGGCAGATGGAGCCGACCCTCTGGCTAGCAATGAGGATGCCCTCCAAGAGCAGCACCACTGCTGACCAATAGGAGTGGGGGGGGGGGGGTGAGGGCTGGATGATGGCTGTGGAAAGGGAGGCAGCTGGAGCAGCCACAGGGGAAGATAGTAGAAGCATTCCTCATGCTTCTAACAATATGATTTCTGTAATTTATGGCCAGTACCTCTTTTTAAAATACAGTATCTCACAAACGTGAGTACACCCCTCACGTTTTTGTAACTATTTTATTATATCTTTTCATGTGACAACACTGAAGACATGACACTTTGCTACAATGTAAAGTAGTGAGTGTACAGCTTTTATAACAGTGTAAATTTGCTGTCCCCTCAATATAACTCAACACACAGCCATTAATGTCTAAACCGTGGGCAACAAAAGTGACTACACCCCTAAGTGAAAATGTCCAAATTGGGCCCAAATTGTAAATATTTTGTGTGGCCACCATTATTTTCCAGCACTGCCTTAACCCTCTTGGGCATGGAGTTTACCAGAGCTTCACAGTTCACCACTGGAATCCTTTTCCACTCCTCCATGACGACATCACAGAGCTGGTGGATGTTAGAGACCTTGCGCTCCTCCACCTTCCATTTGAGGATGCCCCACAGATGCTCAATAGGGTTTAGGTCTGGAGACATGTTTGGCCGGTCCATCACCTTTACCTTCAGCTTTATTAGCAAGGCAGTGGTTGTTTTGGAGGTGTGTTTGGGGGTCGTTATCATGTTGGAATACTGCCCTGCGGCCCAGTCTCCGAAGGGAGGGGATCATGCTCTGCTTCAGTAGATCACAGTACATGTTGGCATTCACGGTTCCCTCAATAAACTGTAGCTCCCCAGTGCTGGCAGCATTCATGCAGCCCCAGACCATGACACCACCACCATGCTTGACTGTAGGCAAGACACACTTGTCTTTGTACTTCTCACCTGGTTGCCGTGACACATACTTGACACCATCTAAACCAAATAAGTTTATCTTGGTCTCATCAGACAACAGGACATGGTTCCAGTAATCCATGTCCTTAGTCTGCTTGTCCTCAGCAAACTGTTTGCAGGCTTTCTTGTGCATCATCTTTAGAAGAGGCTCCCTTCTGGGATGACAGCCTTGCAGACCAATTTGATGCGCAGTGTGCGGCGTATGGTCTGAGCACTGACAGGCTGAACCCCCACCCCTTCAACCTCTGCAGCAATGCTGGCAGCACTCATATGTCTATTTCCCAAAGACAACCTCTGGATATGATGCTGAGCATGTGCACTCCACCTCTTTGGTCGACCATGGCGAGTCCTGTTCTGAGTGGAACCTGTCCTGTCTTGGTCTTGGCCACCGTGCTGCAGCTCAGTTTCAGGCTCTAGGCAATCTTCTTTTAGCCTAGGCCATCTTTATGTAGAGCAACAATTCTTTTTTTCAGATCCTCAGAGAGTTCTTTGCCATGAGGTGGCATGTTGAACTTCCAGTGACCAGTATGAAAGAGTGAGAGCGATAACACCAAATTTAACACACCTGCTCCCCATTCACACCTGAGACCTTGTAACACTAACGAGTCACATGACACCGGGGAGAGAAAATGGCTAATTGGGCCTAATTTTGACATTTTCTCTTAGGGGTGTGCTCACTTTTGTTGCCAGCGGTTTAGACATTAATAGCTGTGTGTTGAGCTATTATGAGGGGACAGCAAATTTACACTGTTATACAAGCTATACACTAAATACAGGCGGTCCCCGGGTTACAAACAAGATAGGGACTGTAGGTTTGTTCTTAAGTCGAATTTGTTTGTAAGTCGGAACAGGTACATTTTTTAAGTGTAGCTTTAGCCAAAACAAATATTTTTAAGCTTTTTGGATAGCATAGGGAAGGGGTAACACCCCTGTAATGTTTATCTTGCTGTCTATGTTTCTGTTCAGAAGATTACACCTCACTTCCTGTCCCAATGATAATTGGATTTTGAAAATTTTGGGTTTTTGTGGAAACAAACCTTGGTGATAAAGCATCAGTGGAGACCCCTTTTTCCCATAATAACTCCAGTAATAATTACAGCAGTGAATTTCCCTTCCTATGGGGAGATTTCCTCTCACTTCCTGTTGTCTCTCTCCGTTTGTAAGTAGGAGTCGTTCATAAGTCGGATGTTCATAACTAGGGGACTGCCTGTACTTTACATTGTAGCAAAGTGTAATTTCTTCAGTGTTGTCACATGAAAAGATATAATAAAATATTTACAAAAATGTGAGGGGTGTACTCACTTTTGTGAGATACTGTATTTGATGGAGTGAAGAAGCTCTAGGACATATGTCCAAGTTTAATTTCTGTCTATGTCTCTGCCGGGAAGATTCAACCTCCTGGGGACACCTGTTTTGGTGATAACTGTCTACTCTACTGTCTCACTTTGGAGAGATTTTCTCTTACTTCTGTTGTGACTTTGAGTCAGGAAAATAAAGAGAAGTCTCTTTATTGGCACTCAGACAGCAAAATAAAACCTGCCAGGAATCTTAGCTGTTCCACGCTCTATCCAAAACTAAAAACCAAACATTTCCATGTTAAAAATAAAGGTCTATCACTTTTATTTTTTGAATGAAAAAAACAGTACTTTAGGCTCAGACAAAACATACTACTTACAGTTTATTACTTAAGTGCTGTGATTACAAGCACTATTTATGTAAAACATATAAAAAAAATAAAGTCATGTAAATATATCATATGTTTTTTTCCTGCACATAGATTAATACTGATATAATGCTGACAAGTGCTACATTTGCAAATAAACCATGTATTCATATTTGGTGGATACATGATCTTTCGCAAGCATGCTGTGCATGCTATTATTTTTTAGTTTTGTAACTGATATTCCAGTTTGTTAGTCTTTGTTTCTCTAATAGAAATGTTTGGGGCACTTCGCCCTAAGCAGTCCAAGTCATTTTACACTTGCAACACTGTCTGCTTGCTTCTTTTGAGAATTGGGTTTAAAGATACTGATTAGTGTGCAAATTAATTTGGAGTTATTCTTATCATTGAAAGGAAAAGTAATCCCTAGGAATTTCTGATAAGCCCTATGGTTGCAAAAATATTATCTGAATCACTGAACAAAAAAGGTACTGCAGAGAAAAGTATTTCTACACACTTTTTTTTAACTTTAATGTGGCAATATGAGCCCATTTGATAAACAGTAAGATTTAGAATCGCGTTAACCCTCATGAATATGAAACTGAAATGTATACAGTAAAACCTTGGTTTGAGAGTGTTTTGCAAGACAAGCAAAATTTTTTTTATACATTTTGACTTGATAAACGAGAGATGTCTTGAAATACAAGTAGTGCCATGTCACAACTGAGTATAAAAAAGAAGAGAGGCACCTCTAATTGTAGCAATATGGCTACATTTACAACATGTAGCAACTCACAAGGTTGATGATTAACCTCTTGCCGTCCGCCCACCGTTAAATGAAGGTGGAGCGGTACGGCTCTTGTTCCGGGCGGATGTCATATGTCGCGAGCCCTTTAAGTCGGGCTTGTGCGCGATCAGGCGCGCGCATCCCGGCTCTGTCGGTGTCGGCGTGTCCCTGGGACACACTGCATCACCGACGGCGGTGAACAGCCATTGATCATGGTTGTTTACCATGTGATCCGCCATGATGAAGTCACGGCCGATCACAAATGGTATTTCCCCCCATTCGCACAACGCATGCACACGATCGAGAGTGTGCTACGCGTGCATGTCGGTGGCAGCGTGTTCCCATGGAACACTGTCTGTCACCGACACTGGTATCAGCCGTCGGCCGGTGGCTGTTACTTTGTGATTGGCTGTGATCTACTCACAGCCAATCACATGTAATGTGAACAGAGCGGTAACTCACTGTTACCAGCTCTACCCTCCTCACACAGTTTCCAGTGTGAGGAGAGAAGAGCTAGGATCAGTGAGTTACTGATCTGTAAAGCACCAACACACCTGTCACTTCACCCCTGCCCCCCAATGCACCTGTCACCCAACAGTCACCCCATCTGCCCCATAAAGTGCACCTGTCATCATAAAGTGCACCTGTCATCAGACTGCCATCATAAAGTGCATCTGTCACCCGTCACCCATCAGTGATCGTGGCATGTCACCCATCACCCATCAGTGACTGTGGAGTGTCACCCCTCACCCATCACTAACTGTGGCCTGTCACCCGTCACCCATCAGTGACTGTGGCGTGTCACCAGTCACCCATCACTGACCGTGGACTGTCACCCGTCACCCATCAGTGATCGTGGTGTGTCATCCATCAGTGACCATGGCTTGTCACTCGTCACCCATCAGTGATCATGACGTGTCACCCGTCACCCATCAGTGACCGTGGCTTGTCACCCATCAGTGACCGTGGCATGTCACCCATCACCCATCAATGACCGTGTTGTGTCAACCATCACACATCAGTGACCGTGGCCTGTCACCCGTCTCCCATCACTGACCATGGCCTGTCACCCGTCACCCATCACTGACCGTGGCCTGTCACCCGTCACTGACCTTGGCCTGTCACCCATCAGTGACCACCGCCAGTCAGCCGTGGCATGTCACCCGTCACCCATCAGTGACCACCGCCAGACACCCGTCACCCATCAGTGACCACCGCCAGACACCTGGCACCCATCAGCGACCACTGCCAGTCACCAGTCACCCATCAGTGACCACTGCCAGTCACCTATCAGTGACCACTGCCAGTCACTTGTCACCCATCAATGACCACTGCCAGTCACCCACCAGTGACCACTGCCAGACACCCAGCACCCATCAGTGACCAACGGCAGTCACCCACCAGTGACCACCACCAGTCACCCATCAGTGACCACCGGCAGTCACCCATGATTGACCACCACCAGTCACCCGTCAGTGACCACCACCAGACACCCGTCACCCATCAGTGACCACCGCCAGACACCCAGCATCCATCAGTGACCACCGCCAGTCACCCGTCACCCACCAGTGACCACTGCCAGTCACCCATCACCCATCAGTGACCACCGCCAGTCACCCATCACCCATCAGTGACCACTACCAGACACCCGTGACCCATCAGTGACCACCGCCAGACACCTGTCACCCATCAGTGACCACCACCAGTCACCCATCACCCATCAGTGACCACTGCCAGTCACCCATCAGTGACCGTCGCCAATCACCTGTCAGTGACCGTCATCCCCTGTCAGTATACATCACCTGTAAAAGTCTCACACATGTGGTATCGTCATACTCAGGAAGAGTAGTAGAATGAATTTTGAGGTGTCATTTTTGCTATGTACATGCTATGTGTAAATATCATATAAATGGACAACTTTGTGTAAAAATAAAAGCGTTTTCATTTTTTCCCCACATTTTCCAAAAACTACTGGAAAAAAATGACATGTTCAAAAGACTCTGTATGCCTCATAGATTATACGTTGGGATGTTTGCTTTCCAAAATGGGGTCATTTTGTGGGCAATTCCATTGTCCTGGTGCTCCAGGGCCTTCAAAATTGTAATAGGTAGGTGGTTGAGAAACGAGATGTGTAATTTATGCTCGTAGAATGCCTGAAGGTGCTAGTTCAATGTTGGGCGTCTGTATGTGGCCAGGCTGTGTAAAAGTCTTACACATGTGGTATCACCATACTCAGGAGGAGTAGCAGAATGTATTTTGGGGTGTCATTTTTTCTATGTACATGCTATGTGTTGGAAATATCTTATAAATGGACAACTTTGTGTAAAAAAAAATGGGTTTTCATTTTTTTCCACATTTTCCAAAAACTTCTGGAAAAAATGTCATGTTCAAAAGACTCATTATGCCTCATAGATTATTCTTTGGGTGTTTGCTTTCCAAAATGGGGTCATTTTGTGGGCAATTCCATTGTCCTGGTGCTCCAGGGCCTTAAAATTGTGATAGGTCATCATGACATTAGATGTGTAATTTATGTTCCTAGAATACACATTATGTGCCAGTTACCTGCAAACGAAGCCTGCAACGTCCATCTTCAGCCCCTCTTCCTTCCGGGGCCGTGACTCCGGCTCTGTAACTGTCCGGAGTCGCGTGACCTCACTCCCGCGCATGTGCGCAGGAGCCACCAGTCACGGCACGGTGTCAGTGGAGAAACGGCACAGAGGCCGTTTCTTCACTGCGCATGTGCTGAAATGACGTTGGCACATGCAGAACACTGCATATCTCCTGAACCGTGCAGGTTTGGGAGATACGCAGGGCACCTACAGGTAGGCCTTATTCTAGGCTTACCTGTAGGTTAAAGTGGTTTTTACAGGGTCTCAAGAAATGAGATAGGCTATCAGTATATCAGATGTGATCAGGTGTGATCAATTTTCAATGATTGGCACCATAGCTTGTAGACTCTCTAACTTACACAAGGACCAAATAATATACACTTATTTGGGTTATTTTTACCAAAGATATGTAGCAGTATAAATTTTGGCCCAAATTTATGAAGAAAAATTACTAATTTGCAAAATTTTATGACAGAAACAAAGAAAAAGGCATTTTTTCACAAAATTTTCAATTTTTTTTATTTATAGTACAAAAAATAAAAAAAACACTAGTGATTAACCACCAAAAGAAAGCTCTATTTGTGTGAAAAAAAGGACGCAAATTTCATATGGGTACAGTGTTGCATGACTGAGTAATTGTCATTCAATATGTGATAGCGCTGAAAGCTGAAAAATGGCCTGGGCAGGAAGGGGGTTTTCGTGCCCAGTACTGAAGTGGTTAAAACAGACACATCTAAGTATGCAAGCATCTGGAGTAAAGCTGTCCACATAGACCATCCTCCGCATCACCATCGATGTCATCCCTTCCACACTGCACTCCACGAGCGCTTCAAGCCTCGCTTTCAGATCACTCTACTGCAGGGTAGTCTTCCCGTTCACAATTGCAGACTGATAGTGGTTAGAGCTAGCGGTGTGGAGAATGGTCTATGTGGACAGCTTTACCCCGGATACCTGCATACTTAGATGTGCTTGTTTTAATCATCAACCATGTAAATTGCTGAAAGTTGTACCTTTATTAAATGTAACCATATTGCTACATTTAGAGGCACCTTTCTTCTCTTTTATATTCTGTAGCTCATGCTGGATTTTGCTTCTAATCCCCTTGTGGAGGCTGCCATTTGTGGATGGACATTGTATGGTTTCACAACCTGGTCACATTGCTATAATCTTTTAATATGGACTATATACTGAAAGACTTATGAATAAATGGTTGTGGAACAAACCATCTGAGTTTCCATTATTTCTTATGGGAAAATTCGCTTTGATAAGTGCTTTGGATTATAAGCATGTTTCCGAACGAATTATGCTCGCAATCCAATGTTTTACTGTATTTCTATTTTGCTATTTATAACAACATTGTATAAACAATACAGAGCCAATACAGAGTCATCCGAGTTAGTTAACAGATGCATGCTTTGTGGGGTACCCATTCTAAACAGTGATATGTATAATTGTTATTGAGAGAGATGTCTAAGATCTATTTCAGCTAAGTTTGTGTTCTGGATTTATCATCATATTTAATGGTAGCTGCGCAGGGAATTGTTGCTTTTAAATTGTATAAAGTATTATATACTGTAGGCATTAATAGAGATGAATTTTGGAGATGAATCATCATTTAGTCTGTATGGTTCTCTTCCTGTATGTTAATGGTTATTATCACTCCACAGCTACAACAAAGCAACATACTTCCACACAGTTTTTTTTTGCTTCTTGATGGAATGTGGAAAGGCGAAAATCACTCAGGGACTCACATGATTATTTGCAGACATAAGAGCAGTCTTTTCTATCACAGCTAGGAAATCTTGTTGGCAGGCTAAACTGTGGCACTGCACACACTCAAACGCATTAGGCAGCAATCCCACACATAAGCAGTATGCTAAAATAAGATGTTTGTATGTATGATTAGAAAAAACTATGAGGCGCTGTTTGTAATATTTTTACCACGAGTGCAATATAGAAGTATGAGCCAATGTGCGTGTGTGTATCAAGGAACAACGTGGTATAATGTACCTCACGAAGTACGGGGACATCTCCTCACGAGGAAAGAAAAAATTATGGGTCACTGAATACGGAGAAACAATGTGCGTGTAACCGAGTATGAAGATATAACGTGAGCACCATTTTTATAATGTTTGTCGCGGAGTATCAAAAAAGATTAGTATGTATGTTTGTAGAATAAAATCGTATGACGAATACACACCCTAACGACGGATTACGCAAACTCACACACGTCACGGTGTCAAATCGGACGGTTGTTCTAAAGGATCGACACTA
>BLSH010287003.1:1038746-1058182 GCA_018402905.1 Glandirana rugosa | reverse complement strand
CATAAATTATGCCAGGGTATGTAAACTTATGAGCACAACTGAGCACAACTGAGCACAACTGTATCTTTCTAATTCTAAACAACCAGCCTGAATATTTATCAGGTCCCAGCCAAACCCTGGAGAGGTGTCCAGAACGGGGCTGGGATGGTGATAAATAGCCTGAAACACTGGAGAGTAGGGTTCCTTCTCCCCAGGAGTGGTCCACAGCAAGAGGGGCCACTGTTATCAGGCAGCCCATGGACTGTACAGCTGTCCTGGAGGTCTCAACAATGTCAGGGCTGAGGGCCTAGATAAACTTTGCTAGAATCTGTTTGCAGAACCTTACTACAAAGTACCTGGGCCTGGAGACTACACTGGGTCCCAGTAGTTATGTATCAATGCAAGGTCACCGGATGCAAAAAAGATTTGCCCCATGGTCCTCAGCTTATTGAAAACAATACCCCCATAAATTGGGACTTTTAAGGCAACATTGAAAAATGACTTTGTATGATAAAATAACAATGATTTATTTTAAACATATTTTATAAACAGACAGAATAACAATGGTTGTGCATATGTGGCTGTATACGCAAACATGATCTGACATGTAAGTAGCAGCGTTACATATCTTGAGAAACTTGTGTCATATTCCTCTTTGCCCCACTGCCACAGATGTTTAGGCATTAGATCATCACACTCAGTGGGAGAAAAAACCCAATGCATTTGGAAAATTGCTTTCTTCTTCAGGGGTATTTAAACAGAGGAGAAATCTCCAATTTGTAGCACCAGGATGTCAACATATTACACAGCCATTATAAGTTAAAAGGTAGGTGTACAATTGCCCCTCTAACCCAGCAGGGTCAAAGCCATCATCTAAGCCAAAGCAACGCTCACTGAGGTCAAGTAGTCGTGCAGGGGAGAGAGGAGAGGAAAAATCCTCCAAATGTTTCCAGATGCCTGAATGGACCATAAACTTCCCCATTTGAAAATGTTCTGTACTGTAGTCACGTAGCTTAAGGGGCATCTGTGACGTCACAGTGTGACGTACAAAACTACTTTGCTCAGTGAGCGTTGCCTCAGCTTGTATGACAGATTATGGTTTTGACCCTGTTGGGTTACAGGGGCAATGGCACACCTACCTTTTAACCTATAATGGCTGTATAATATGTTTGACATGCTGGAGCCACAAATTGGAGATTTCTCCTCTGTTTACATACCTCTGAAGAAGAAAAGCAATTTTTCAAAATGCGTTGGGTTTTTTCTCCTACTGAGTATGACACTCTCATGCCTAAATATCTTTGGCAGTGGGGCAAAAATGGAATATGACAGACGTTTTTGAAGATATGTAACACTGTTACTTGAAAGTAAGATCATGTTTGTATATACAGCCACATATACATAAACATTTTTATTCTGCCTGTTTTTAAATGATGTTTAAAATAAAGCATTGTTATTTTATCATACATGGTCATTTTTCAATGTTGCCTTAAAAGTCCCAAGCTATGGGGGTAGTGCTTTCAGTAATATTGCGATTACTGGGATGATGGCAACTATAGTATACACATGACTCCCGCTTCTGGCTATGTAATACATGGTCTTCAGTTGTGAGGCCTTAGACTGTTCAACAGCCACTATTACTCAAGAAGAAGATTGTCCTACGATCACTAAGTGCTGAGCTTTTTGAAGTATGCCATGCCCTAACCCCTTTCCTGTTAAGGTTCCTGAAGAAGGAAAGTACAAAAAAACACAACCCTTTGACTGATTAATTTGAGCTGGGGTGTATGGACTGGTGCTTGTGTGAGTGGCAGCCTTCCCCCCAGTGCATGCTGCCATTGCCAGCAGCAACCAACAGAGGATCAAGAGCTGGGGTGTTATATGGACTGTCCGGTGCATGTATGCGCAGGGGATTATTGTTGCAGTGTTCTACTACAGGGAGAATGTCTGGTTTGATGAAGAGGTGGTTGCCAGTAAAAGAACATTTCCTACCAAAGATCAAGAAATTTAATTGTGCAGCAGGGGAGCTTGCTGTGCCGGGAGAGCCAGGACTGTCCACTATTGCAAGGCTCTGATAACTTACAATGAGTCAATTATTACAAGGGCCTTAGCCCAGGATGAGGATTACAAAGTATTCCTTGAGATGGCAGAGAATCCTTATGTCCCTCATGGGAGAGAAGACACAACAAAGCTGCCCTGATTTTTCCAAGCTACAAAAAATCATCGGAAATAGGGTAGCTTTACAATACAGAAAACAGGGAGGGGGAAGAAAGCTCCACTGTCTAAGCATAGTAGTGGTAAGAGAATCAACAAAAACTGTATGATAAGCATATCACAGCATATCGATATGTTCAGTGGAGACATCAACAAAGGGCAGCTTCTTAAGAGTACTCCAAAGGATATAAAATGATAAGAAAGAGGACAGAAGGGAAACGCACCACTCTCAGTCTAGTCTAGGCAATATACAAAAAATAGATATGCACTTACATGAAGATTGTGTAACACAGGCATTACTCAGGGTATCCAGCATGTGGCATCCTTTCTATGGTACCCAATGGAGATGTATGGAAGGTGGATAAAGAGCTGCTCCTGGTGGATGGTCTCATCAGTAGATGTAAAAATACAGTGGCAAAAAACAGAAACCAAAGGAAGAGTGGGCTGTTTTAAGTGAAGTATTATTTATTAGCTAAAAGATAAATGATAAAAATGCAATCACATGCAATAAGTAAAGCAATGGGCCATATACCAAAAACATCTACAAGATGGTATTATATCATGAGTCCCAACGGATACTCAGTCCTGGATAGTCATAGATGGGTAAGTATGCCAATAAACACTATAGTCTCTCTTAGAATGAGAACCAGGAAGAACCCACACTGGTGTGTAAAACTGGAGACCACTGTGGATAGCAAAGAAGCAAGATCACCAGCTAGGCACCACAGCGGGAATGGACTGGAGGAGGGGTCAGGAGCTAGATAGACAAGTGGTACTGCAGGGAACAGCAATCCCGAGTTCCATTCTATGTACAGCAACACATTGAAGTTATGAAAGAGATCAATACATAATGACACCAAAGAATAGAAGTACAATTGAATAATTTGTAAAGCATAAAAGAAAACATTGTGCAACACAACAAAAAGCAACACAACAAAAAGAGCTACATAAATAGATGTATATCTCTAAAAGGACAACATAATGGCAAATAATGAAATAATTGCAAAACATACAAGAAAGCGTTGTGCAACATAATAAGAAGCAGTGCATTAATAAAATAAATATATCTATAAAAAGACAACATTATGGCAATAATTAATCATTAATAATGATAAAAATATCCAACGTTAAAAGTATAAACTGCTGACATAAAAAGAGTATAAATGAAAATGATGCATACTGTGAAAATGAATAAATAAATAAAAAGTTCCAGATGTGTAGCAATTAAAATATGGGTATATACAGTATCTCACAAAAGAGAGTACACCCCTCACATTTTTGTAAATATTTTATTATATCTTTTCATGTGACAACACTGAAGAAATGACACTTTGCGAAAATATAAAGTAGTTAGTGTACAGCTTGTATAACAGTGTAAATTTTCTGTCCCCTCATAAAATAACTCAATAGAGAGCCATTAATGTCTAAACCGCTGGCAACAAAAGTGAGTACCCCCCTAAATGAAAATTACCAAATTAGGCCCAAAGTGTCAGTATTTTGTGTGGCCACCATTATTTTCCAGCACTGCCTTAATCCTCTTGGGCATGGAGTTCACCAGAGCTTCACAGGTTGCCACTGGAGTCCTCTTCCACTCCTCCATGATGTCATCACAGAGCTGGTGGACATGCTTGGCCAGTCCATCACCTTTACCCTCAGCTTCTTTAGTAAGGCAGTGGTCGTCTTGGAGGTGTGTTTGGGGTCGTTATCATGTTGGAATACTGCCCTGCGGTCCAGTCTCCATAGGGAGGGGATCATGATCTGCTTCAGTATGTCACAGTACATGTTGGCATTCATGGTTTCCTTAATGGACTGTCGCTCCCCAGTGCCGGAAGCACTCATGCAGCCCCAGACCATGACACTCCCACCACCATGCTTAAATGTAGGCAAGACACACTTGTCTTTGTACTCCTCACCTGATTGCTGCCACACACGCTTGACACAATCTGAACCAAATAAGTTTATCTAGGTCTCATTAGACCACAGGGCATGGTTCCAGTAATCCATGTCCTTAGTCTGCTTGTCTTCAGCAAACTGTTTTGGGCTTTCTTGTGCATCATCTTTAGAAGAGGCTTCCGTCTGGGAAGACAGCCAAGTAGATCAATTTAATGCAGTGTGCAGCGTATGGTCTGAGCACTGACAGACTGCAGCAATGCTGGTAGCACTCATATGTCTATTTACCAAAGACAACCTCTGGATATGACGCTGAGCACATGCACTCAACTACTTTAGTCGACCATGGCGAGGTCTGTTCTGAGTGGAACCTGTCCTGTTAAACCATGGTCTTGGCCACCGTGCTGCAGCTCAGTTTCAGGGTCTTTGAAATCTTCTTACAGCCTAGGCCATCTTTATGTAGAGCAACAATTCTTTGTCTCAGATCCTCAGAGAGTTCTTTGCCATGAGGTGCCATGTTGAACTTCCAGTGACCAGTATGAGAGAGTGAGAACGATAACACCAAATTTAACACACCTGCTTCCCATTCACACCTGAGATCTTGTAACACTGACGAGTCACATGACACTGGGAGGGAAAATGGCTAATCGGGCCCAATTTTGACATTTTCACTTAGGGGTGTGCTAACTTTTGTTGCCAGCGGTTTAGACATTAATGGCTGTGTGTTGCGTTTTTTTGAGGGGACAGCACATTTACACTGTTATACAAGCTGTATACTCACTATTTTACATTGTAGCAAAGTGTAATTTCTTCAGTGTTGTCACATGAAAAGATTTAATAAAATATTTACAAAACTGTGAGGGGTGTACTCACTTTTGTGAGATACTGTAGATATATATGTATATATATATGGATGCAAAAAGTTAAAAGACAACGGGAGAAGGGGCACAATAGGGACACAATTCATAGTGTAGAAATTTGAGACATACAATGGGGAAAATAATTATTTGATCCCCTGCAGATTTTGTAAGTTTGTCCACTTACAAACAAATGAAGGGCCTATCATTTTTATCATAGGTATATTTTAAATGATAGAGACAGAATATCAATCAAAATCCAGAAAAACACATAATACAAATGTTATAAATTGAGTTGCAGTTCAGTGAGTAAAATAAGTATTTGATCCCCAAGCAAAACATGACTTAGTACTTGGTAGAGAAACACTTGTTGGCAAGCACAGAGGTAAGACCTTTTTTGTAGTTGGTGATCAGGTTTGCACACATCTGAAGAGGGATTTTGGTTCACTCTTCTTTACAGATCTTCTCTAAATCCTTAAGGTTTCTTGGCTGTCGCTTGGCAACTTGAAGTTTCAGCTCCATCCATAAATTCTCTATAGGATTAAGGTCTGGAGACTGGCTAGGCCAGTCCATGACCTTAATGTGCTTCTTCTTGAGCCACTCCTTTTTTGCCTTGGTGGTATGGTTTGGGTCATTGTCATGATGGTAGACTCGTCCACAACCGATCTTCAGTGTTCTGGTGAGGGAAAAGAAGTTTCTTATCCACAATTTTACAATACATGGCCACGTCCATTGGCCCCTCAATGTGGCAAAGTTGGCTTGTACCTTTAGCAGGCAAACAGCCTCAAAGCATAATATTTCCACCTCTGTGCTTGACTGTAGGGATGGTGTTCTTAGGGTCATGGTCAGCATTTTTCTTCTTCCAAACATGGCGAGTCAAGTTAATGCCAAAAAGCTCAATTTTGGTCTCATCTGACCACAACACTTTCTCCCAATCCTTTTCTGAATCATTTACATGTTCATTGGCAAACTTCACAGAAAAAAATTGAGCTCTTTGGCATTAACTCGACTAGCCTTGTTTGGAGGAAGAAAAATGCTGACTATAACCCTAAGAACACCATCCCTATAGTTAAGCACGGAGGTGGAAACATTATGCTTTGGGGTTGTTTCTCTGCTAAAGGTACAGGCCGACATTGAGGGGCCAATGGACGGGGCCATGTATTGTACAATCTTGGATGAGAGCCTTCTTCCCTCAACCAGAACACTGAAGATGGGTCATAGATGGGTCTTCCAGTATGACAATGACCCAAAACATACTGCCAAGGCAACAAAGGAATGGCTCAAGAAGAAGCACATTAAGGTCATGGAGTGGCCTAGCCAGTCTCTAAACCTTAATCCTATAGAAAATGTATGGAGGGAGCTGAAACTTTGGGTTGCCAAGTGACAGCCAAGAAACTTTAAAGATTTAGAGCAGATCTGTAAAGAAGAGTGGACCAAAATCCTTCCTGTGTGCAAACCTGGTAACCAACTATAAGAAACATCTTACTTCTGTGCTTGTCAACAAGGGTTTCTCCACCAAATACTAAGTCATGCTTTGCTTGGGGATCAAATACTTATTTTACTCACTGAACTGCAACTCAATTCATAACATTTGTATAATGCGTTTTTTCAGGATTTTTGGTTGATATTCTGCCTCTATCATTTGAAATACACCTATGATAAAAAATTAATTTCTTTGTAAGTGGGCAATTATTTTCCCCACTGTAGTGACCTCTCTGAAACCAGGACATGCATTAGGGTAGACAAAAAATAAAAATGCATTAATTGACCTATCAGTAACCATGACATGTGTTACAGTGGGTAATAAATAAAAATGACTTGGTGTATAGCTGAAGGGGTGGCAAATATAACAGAAAGGTATCTATTAGATAAAAATTAGACGATGGTATGGATCTCGAGTTCCTTGTCAAGTCCTCTGGGAAACATCATATTAAGGGTGTAGATCCAGTAATAATGTTTTAAAGTGTTCAGCCTCACTGGACTTCAACAATCCACACCTTAAGGCCATTGGTACTCTGTCCATGCTGTTCTTTAAAGTGGCATAGTTCACTGTAATCGGTGTCATCTTGTTCAACAGCCCTTCTGGGCTCACCAAATCTGTCTCGTAATAGTCTGATGGTACGACCCACAGTACATATAAAAGATGACAAGGGCATGTGAAGTTGTATACCGTGTGATCTGTAGAGCAATTGTAGAACAGATTAATAAAGAATGCCTTCTCATTACAGTGGAATTCCTTTTGGCCATGCATCATGAGCCCTGTCTATTGGGTTCTAGTTAGTACCTCCCTGTGTAGGCAGATCAGCTCCAGAATCAGTTAATTTAGTTCTGCCCTAGTGTAATATGTTTTATTTCCCCATAAAAATCATCAAAAGCAATTGCACTCACATGTAAGATGTAAAATGTACGGTGTAAGATAGCATTTAAAACACTGCCTTTCTTCATGGCCACTATTGGGTGCAGCGAGTCCTCAAAAGCCTATCCTCTGGACTCAGCCTGCTGGATGGAGAAGAATACACAGCTGCCAGAGCTGTCAGGTACCCCCAACACTGACAGGCTATGCTGGACCAACCAAGCATGCGCTCAGCTACACACAGAGCCGGTGCCGCTGGGTAGACTGAGGAGAGAGCTGGAAGTATTGCCACCTGTTGCCAAGGAGACCATGACAGCCGAAAGCAGATGGTGTGAACAGGAGGTGGCAGCCAGTGGCTGCTGTGCATCAACAGATGGGCTAGGACTGGCAGTCTGGATATGGCCCAGGGGGGCTTGTGTTTTCCATCTGCGGCTTAGACTGTTCAACAACCGCTATTACTCAAGAAGAAGATTGTCCTCTAATCACTAATCGCTGAGTGTTTTGAAGTATCCCTTGTCCTAACTCCTCTCCTGTTAAAGTTGCTGAAGGAATAAATTGCAAAAAAGACAACGTTTAGACTGATTCATTGAAGCTGGATTGTTTGGACTGGTGCTTGTGTGAGCGGCAGCCTCTCCACTGTTAGGGAAGCCATTACCAACATCCCCTACAGGAGTAGCCCTACGCATGTAATAGAGAGGTCTGAGGAGTGAGGCACTGCATATAAATGTGGGGTATGTGATACTGCATGTTAACTGAGAGGAATATGGCACAGTATGGAATAGAGAGGCGTGCAGTACTACATGTTATAGAGAGGTTTGTGACACCGCAGTGAATAGATGTATGCAGGGCATATAATAGAGGAATGAAGCTTGAGGTACTGCATGTAATAGAAAGGTATGTGACACCGCAGATAATAGATGTGTATAGTACAGAGGTTGAAGGGGTGGGGGATCAGCCTGTCAGTGCTCAGGCCATATGCCGCACAATGCATCAAATTGGTCTGCATGGCTGCCGTCCCAGAAGGAAGCCTTTTCTAAAGATGATGCACAAGAAACCCTGCAAACAGTTTGCTGAAGATAAGCAGACTAAGGACATGGATTACTGGAACCATGTCCTGTGGTCTGATGAGACCAAGATAAACGTATTTGGTTCAGATGGTGTCAAGCGTTTGTGGCGGAACCAGGTCAGGAGTACAAAAACAAGTGTGTCTTGTCTACAGTCAAGCATGGTGGTGGGAATGTCATGGCCTGGGGATGCATGAGTGCTGCCAGCACTAGGGAGCTACAATTCATTGAGGGAACCACGAATGCCAACATGTACTGTGACATACTGAAGCAGAGCATGGTCCCCTCCCTTCAGAGACTGGGCAGCAGGGCAGTATTCCAACATGATCACGACCCCAAACACACCTCCAAGATGACCACTGCCTTGCTAAAGAAATTGAGGGTAATGGTGATGGACTGGCCAAGCATGTCTCCAGACCTAAACCCTATTGAGCATTTGTGGGGCATCCTCAAATGGAAGGTGGAGGAGCGAAAGGTCTCTAGCATCCACCAGATCCATGATGTCGTCATGGAGGAGTGGAAGAGGACTCCAGTGGCAACCTGTGAAGCTCTGGTGAACTCCATGCCCAAGTGGGTTAAGGCAGTGCTGGAAAATAATGGTGGCCACACAAAATATTGACACTTTGGGCCCAATTTAGACATTAGGGGTGTACTCACTTTTGTTGCCAGCGGTTTACACATTAATGGCTGTGTGTTGAGTTATTTTGAGGGTACAGCAAATTTACACTGTTATACAAGCTGTGCACTCACTACTTTACATTGTAGCAAAGTGTCATTTCTTCAGTGTTGTCACATGAAAAGATAGAATAAAATATTTACAAAAATGTGAGGGGTGTACTCACTTTTGTGAGATACTGTATAATAGTGGAATGAAGCTTGAGGTACAGCTTGTAATATAAAGGTAGGGGTATTGCATTTGATAGAGAGGTGAAGAAAAACGAATACAGGAGAAGCAAAGGGGAAGGCTAAAATGCTGTAGGGACACAATGACACAGAGCAGGGAAAGGGAAACAGATCTAGCAAAGCACGTTTTGGTGCCTGGCTGTAGAGAAAGATGAGAGAAGAATTGGTGGGGGGGAACATATAGTTCTTTGGTGGCCAAAAACTATGACACTTCCTACAGCATGTGTATTTTTATAAAGTAGTAGGAAGTGGCATCACTTCCTCCTTGTTCTGCTCATGCAACCACACTGGTTTGCTCCAGGGGCACAGGAATTTGAGAAGAGACAACTTTAAAGTATGTAACTGAATCCCCTGCTGTAAGCATATGCTATTTAGGGTTTTCACAATGTAGCAGTAAATCAACTGCAGAAAAGCTGGACCTATAGGCCAAAGTTTGTCACCTGCTGGCTCCAAGTGAGAAATATGAAATATCCATATGTATAATTTCATGTTTACATTAAGCAAAAGCTAAATATAATAAATGAAGAAAATATGTATTAAACACTATGAATATACTTTAAACTAGTAAGTGAAACACGGAAGCCTCTACTCATAAAATGTCTGTAAAAGTAAATATTCTTTAGATGGTTTCTTGATTTAACACAGCTTGACAGCAGAAGAAGAGGAAATCTTGGAGGTCTGGATTATGTCTTTAGATAAATTTAGCCAAGAACATTTGAACATTTGAATATATGAACAAAGCCCGAGAAATATTCAATGGTGGCATAATGTTAAACACTGCATGTCATAGCAACTGCTTAAAGGCACACATACTTACCTTAGTTCCAATAGTCCAACTCCGCAATGTTTCTCACTAGCACCTACATCTTCTCAGACTCTTCCGGGTGCCGGTTTTGATTGGCCAGCAGGGGATGAAGTTACTCCTGCGCATGCATGGGGGTGCAATCATTCCAACACACTGGTATTGTGCTGGAGTGTAGACTGAGCTGCGCAGATGCAGCTAAGTGTGCATTCCACAGAGGATTGTCAACAGGTAAGAACTTTATTGCAGACGAGAAAAACATTTCAGGTCTCTTCTGCAATATAAAAAACCCTGTCTGTTCACAAATTTGTATTTGTTACATTTAGCTCCGCTTTAAATGCAGCAAAAGTTGTGATGAAAAAGCAGTTTTGTGGGGAATATGCTTATTCTTAACTAGAGTTGAGCGAACCCGGACTGTAAAGTTCGGGTCTGTACCAAACTTTGGGGTGTCCGGGAGCCGGACCCGAACCCGGACTTTTCAAAAAAGTCCGGGTTCGGGTCCGGGGTTCTGGTAATTTTAATGAAAGTTCTGAAAATTGCTGTAAAAAAGTCCAGGAAGGTCCTAGAGGTCTGCAAAAGGAAGGAAAATGGGGGTAAGGGTGGGACAAGTGCCCTACAAAGAAATGGGGACAGGGAAATAACTTTAAATATTAAAAAAAAAGCAAAAATGGAGGTGAATGTGGATCATCTTCAAACTGGGTCTGAAAAGTATTAATTAACGGTAGAAGCCATATAACTGTTCTAAAATCATCTTCAAACTGTGTCAAAAAAGTATAAATAAGCCGGGAGAACCCATATCACTGTTCTGCAAACATCTGGAAGCTGCGTGTGTCACTTTAAATAAAACCGGGAATAACTGAACATCTGTTCTGCAAACATCTGTAAAGTCTGTGTGTCACTTTAAATATAACCGGGAATAACTGAACTACTGTTCTGCAAACATCTGTAAAGTCTGTGTGTCACTTTAAATATAGCAGGGAATAACTGAACATCTGTTCTGTAAACATCTGTAAAGTCTGTGTGTCACTTTAAATATAGCCGGGAATAACTGAACATCTGTTCTGCAAACATCTGTAAAGTCTGTGTGTCACTTTAAATATAGCCGGGAATAACTGAACATCTGTTCTGAAAACATCTGTAAAGTCTGTGTGTCACTTTAAATATAACCAGGAATAACTGAACATCTGTTCTGCAAACATCTGTAAAGTCTGTGTGTCACTTTAAATACAGCCGGGAATAACTGAACATCTGTTCTGCAAACATCTGTAAAGTCTGTGTGTCACTTTAAATATAACCGGGTATAACTGAACTACTGTTCTGCAGACATCTGTAAAGTCTGTGTGTCACTTTAAATATAACCGGGAATAACAGAACATCTGTTCTGCAAACATCTGTAAAGTCTGTGTGTCACTTTAAATATAACCGGGAATAATAAAATAAGTAAAAGTAAGTAAAGCAGAGAATACATTTTATTTCTTTTCAATATATTGTAAGCCCTATTTTTGCTGGTATCTAAATCTACTGGACATACATGCCGTATAGTAAAGGAAATATATGTACTTAGAAATATGGGGTCTTGTTAGGTTCTCCCTGTCTCTAAATGCAAAAAAAAAACTAAAAGAAAAGAAGAGTGGGACTTTGAAGGCTGTCACTATATTTCCCAAGCAGGAAAGCACAACAGTGAAATGTGAATAAAACCAATATTTCTTGTAGTACATTGTGACACAAATGTTCCTTATTAGCATATTATGCATGTAGAAGATCCAAAAGTACAGATAAAACACTGTGGATACATATAGTGTTTAGTAGGCCTGGTCCATGGTCGTGGTGTAAATGCAATCAGTGTCATTGAAAGGCCACTTGGTAGGATAGTACTATTGCCACATGAAGATCGCAATGCGTTTCGCTGAATGCTTCTTCAGGCTATCCTAGTGGTCATTAGGCAAGACATTTCATTAGTGTAGGCCACAGTGCATACAATTACAATTAAAACAATCTCATAACATATTAGTTCATTAGATATCTTTGTTTCACTGTCTACATACATTTAATAGAGAGATCGCAGCCATTGGGGCTGGTATCGATACAAACAATACATATATGTACATAGAATCGATTCATCCAAAAGATACATTAGTAAACAAAAGTAGAAGTAAAAATAAACAAGTACAAATGGTAAGTCCTTTTTCCCTCCAAGTATCCATACTAAGCCCCCCCTAAAAAAGAATGGAAAGGCACATACCGATAGTATGGTGATAGCAAGGCCAAATCCCATCCGTGAAGAGGCCAGTCAGACATCCATATGGGCAGGCCTGAACAGAGGAAAAAAAAAGCGGAGATTGGCTAAGAATATAATGGTGTAATGGAATGAGACATGTAGAATGATGTTATGTGTAAAAGGGTAGGGGTAGGGTGTGTAGTCCAAAAGACCCTAATTTGAGGAGTTATCTGCCGTAGTGGGAAAACCACTATAACATAAAATACCACTTCTAAGTGAACAAAGATTGAGCATCAAAAAGATTTAAACAGAGTATAATGTAATATGATATAATACAGTTGAATAAAGTAGAAAGTGGAGACAGAGCTAAATGTTAAGGGGAAATCTATGGTAAAGGAATAATATATAATGTATGAGATAGTGTCAGTCAGTAATACTGACATAATAGGCTCTCATATAGGGTAATGGTACATATCCTACTGCTAAAACAGAGGATGTGATGTATTGAGGTAAAGCCAGGTGAGGCAGACCAATATCCAAATGTGCTCCCCCCAAAGAACCAAATATGGTCATATAATCTATCTGTGTACCAGATGGATGCATATACAGACATGTATAGATTGTATATAGGTAGGGGCTATAGATGGATGCACGCAAAGGATAGAAAAATGAGCCCTATAATTAAGTAGTGTAACAGTTACATATCTTCCTTATATTTGTGTGCTGTATACCAGGGGTAATCCCTCAGAATAGCCCCTGAAACGTGCTGCCCTAGACAACGGGTTCGGCCACGTGGGAAGCTGGACAGTAGGGTGTAAGGTTCAGGAGAGAAAAGCGGCCCTCATATCACAAAAAGGGAGGGGGCTGATCAAGTCTCGTATCGCTGAAGAATGGTCAGAAAGTATTGCATAAGCCAAGAAACACTGAATATAGATAAGGCATGCCAACCTGGGTAAAGATGAGAGTATCCTGTAAACGAATGGTCCAACTCTTAACCCGTGTCCAGGGCGTCTAGTCGTGACGCCGCTGGACACAAAATGGCCCCCTTAAATAGTAGTGAGTGGCTTCCCGCCAGTGGCAGGGCACCTCCCACATGTCTGCCGTGCTGGGAGGCAGTGGCGTGATGTGGGGTGAATGTGTTTCTGGGAATGGCGCAGTGGAATGACGTCTGTCGCGCATACCCAGAAATGGGGGGAGGAAAAACAAGAGACACGGATTGTGGGCGACCGTGGGACCAACTTCCGGCGCCCATGACGTGTACTGGTCTGACGCGTCATAATAGGTCCTCCCCCAAAAGAAGGCAGAGTGTGTTGACCAGGGATCCGCGTGTGATCCCTCCCACCAAGTGGCGGATCACGGTGGCTCACAGGGGAAAGAAACATACAACGAAGAGGACCCCCATAACTGCACCAGACGGTCAAATGTCTGCAGCAAAAACTGACAGGGGCATAGACAAGGGTAGGGAAGACACAAACAGACACCACAAATGTGGCCCCAGAGTATGCCTCTCACATCCGTGGGTCATATCGGACAAGAAAAGATAAGATGAGGAGGGATGGTGAGGGCAGAGCATAGCACAGAAGTGAGGGGGAGTGCACGGACCAGGGTGGACAAAGACATGACAGACGAAAAAATAGAAAACAAAACGGGGACAGAGTGCCATAACAGGAAAAATGACCAGTACTGAATAGGACATACTGGAAAAATGTGAAATAAAATGAGTATTAAAATATTGAAAAATGATAGTGGTTAAAACAAACAAATCTATGTGGATGTGAATAGTAGTATATGAATGGTGAAACATGTGAAAAACATATGTGATATATGTGGAAAAAAAAAGGAGGGGGATAGAAAAATAATAAAAATAATAAATATATATAAAATGTAAATGAATAGGGGACAACAGACCTGACCGTCTGAAGGCCCGAACCCAAATATGGCCTCCCACAGGGTGGGCAAGGTCATCTGCAAGAGATGTGTAAAAAAGAGAGAAGGCATACAAACAAATCTTAGTGAGCCAGAAATGAATACATTGTCTTAAGCATTCTCCCTGTCTCTGGCTTGAATACTTTGAGTCAGTAAAGCAAGTAACATTAGAACTCCTAAATCTGCAAAATTTTTCTGGGCAAGTAAATTGTAAAGTCTTAAAACCACCATATCAGCATGACAGATAGGCAACTAGCATCATCAATAAGAGCATAGGCAGTCAGAAGCATTTCCTCCCCTATTAAGCTACAGTGGGGTTGGCTCTCTACTGTCTGAACCATTTCTCATAGCATCCTTTAGTCTGCCAAACTCTTTCAGGAAAAATCTGATTATATTATATAATAAAGTGTCAAGCCAAATCCTAGCTATGTGTTAGAAGAAGATTGTGCTGAGGACTTGTTTGCATTTTGTTGTTGTTTCCTCGCGCTCCCGGAGGAGGCGGTGCCGGGCAACTCTATTTAAACAGTGTGCTTCCTGTAGCAAGTACTGTCCGTTCTACAGCGATCCCTGTCCCTGTGACCCCCCAGCGCTTGTTCTAGTGAGACTTCCTGTACCTGTGACCCCGGCTACCTATCTGGACTTTGTTTGCTATCTGCCTGCCCTGACCTCTGCTTGTTAACGACCACTCTTGGGCCTGATCCTTGTACCTCATCTGCCCACACGTTGCCAACCCTGCCTGCACCCGACTATCCGCCTGCCTGCTCCACCTGTGCCGCATTGCCTGCCTGTTGACGATTTGGCCTGTACCACCACTCTTCTGCTGCACGAGCTCCTGTGGACCTGCACCTACCACCTGTGACCAAGTCCAGCCCTCGTGCCCCCCTGTGCTCCTGAGCTCCCTGTCCCCACTATCAGGGGCTCACGAACCAGGACCGTAAGAGAGGTTGCCCCCGCATAAGTCAGACTCAACCACCAGGTACATGACACTATGCTTAAGCCTGCTTTCACCTCCATTCTATGCCTATTCTATCTAACCTGAGTGTAAAGAAAATATGTCTATACTTACTTATTCTCGGGGCGCTCTATTTTGGTCAGCTCCCAGATGCAGCTTCAGGGGATAGGAGGAACAGCAGATAACAGATGCCCCATAATAAGCCTATGGGTAATGTCACTGCCCAGGCATTGCAGCTGTTGTCAGAGATCTTTCCTCTTCATTGAAGCTGGCCGGTGGACAGATCATGTGACTGGACTAGAGAGCTCTCAGCATGTTTAAAGCGTAACTCCACTTTTGTTTAGAAAAAAAAACATTCCCCTCTGGGTGACCTATGTACATTGCAAAGATTATAACAACCTTTGTTGCAGCTTCTTACCTTTTGTTATTCTGAAGAAATCTCTCTGTGTTCCTCTGTGCCTCGGTACTGAGTGGGTCTAATGGGAGTGGTTTCATAATTATTAGTCAGGTGTGCAGCTGAAGAGCACTAATGAGGAAATCTACTGGGCCTGCATCCCTTTAGATGTGTTCCTACTTAAAGTATCTCTCCAAAAATGACATTTTTTTTGCAGGGGATGCCTAAAATCTGACTTGTATGATAGGCATACTTCTGGTAAAATCAGTGAGCCAATCACACAAGCAGGAAATTATGTTTCTGGGGAGTGGTCAACAACTCCAGGTAGCCATATTTCACTGCATTTTCAGAAAATTACAGAGGCTGCAGATTGAAAAGGAAAGGCCATTTTAACAACAGTACAATATGACTTGTGTGACAATTATATGCGCTATATTATTTTTTCTTTATTTGCTATTTTTTCCCCCACAAAAGTGGAGTTTAATGTATAACCAACAAAGAACTCTCTGCGCTCAATGCAAAGGAAATGAAAAAATCAGTGTATGCCAACAGCTGCAGTTACAATATTGTACACACCAATATCTATTATCTAACATATAAAAAAAAAGAGAAATGTTGTGCTGTCATTAAACTTATTCATATTCTCATATAATTAATAAAGTGCATGTAGTGAAATTATTAAACACATACAGTACACATAATAAATATATCCAAAAAGTTACATTAAAATACATTTCATAACATCAGTGCCATAATGCAAGAAGGAGACAGCAAAGTGCAAAGTCCAAACATACACATATAGATGATAAAAAGTCCCAATATGTGATTCATAGAAGTGATATTCAGAATGTGCACCCCTAATTCCTTAGTGCTGCAAGTGATCACCACCAAGTGCTCCACTCCAGAATGAGCATAATAAGCCTCTTACCAGATAGCGAGACCTTATCCAGGTCTAAACTTGCTTAAGTAAGCTCATCCCTCACTCACGGTGTAAAGGCGACCTTCAGATGGTGTGCTTTAGAGCTGGCTTTCAAATTTCCCCACCGTGGATTACTCAAACAGGATATTATGGAACATAGTGATAAAAAGAAGATTTTTTTATCATTATCATCTGTTTTGTTTATTAATTTTCAAATCGATCCGAAACATTTTCTAAATCAATTTCGAATAGTTTTACAATTTGAAAAGTTTTTGAATTCAAATTGTTTTCAAATTTGAATCTTTTTGAATTCGATTAGTTTTCCAATCTAAACAGTTTTCAAATTTGAATAGTTTTTCCAATTTCCAAAGAGAATAATATAGAATAGAAAATAAAGGAATATAACAGAAAAAAATAGAATACAATAGAAAAGAATATAACAGAAAATAAAATAATATAATATGATAGAGTAAAACAGAATAAAATTGGATAGAAAATAAAAGAACAGAGTAGAATGCAATATAATAGAACAGAAAGGAATAGAATAGAATAAAAAATAGAATAAAATAGAAAGATTATAACCAACTTCTGAAATTCGAAAATACTAGAGAAGAATAGAACTAAAAAAACCCCAATAAAATAGAATAGAAATAGTATAACCATTTTCCAAAATTCAAACAGAATCAATTTGAATTTGAATAGAAAAGAATAGAGTAGAATAGAATAGAAAATAACTAAATAGTATAGAAAAAAATGGAATAGAATAGAATAGAATGAATATAACCATCTTCCAATTTAAATCTTGATTCTATTTGAATTTTGGGAAATGGTTATATTCTTTCTATTCTAATCTATTCTATTGTTTTTTTTAATTATATTCTTTTTTTTATTTGTGTATTCTATTTTATTCTTTTCTATTCTATTATTTTATTTTCTAGTCTTTTCTTTTCTCTTCTATTCTATTCTATTATTTTATATTCAAATTCAAATGTATTATATTCGAAATTCGAGTTTTGAAAAATGGTTATATTCTTTCTATTCTATTCCATTCTATTCTGGTATTTATTTCTATACTATTCTGTTATTTTATATTCTATCCTAATCTACTCTTTTCTATTCAAATTCAAATTGATCCTATTTGAATTTTGGGAAATGGTTCTATTCTGTTCTATTCTATTTTTTTTTTAATTCTATTCTTTTCTATTCTATTATAGTCAATTCTATTCTATTATATTCTATTCTTTTTTCTATTCTATTCTTCTATTCTTTTCTTATGTATTCAAATTTATTCTATTTGAAATTCGAAATTTAGAAGATGGTTATATTCTTTCTATGTAATTCTATTCTATTCTATTTGTTTCTATTATATTATAGTCTACTCTGTTTTTTATTTTCTATTCTATTTTGTTCTGTTTTACTCTATTATATTCTATACTTTTATTTTCTGTCATATTCTTTTCTAGTCTATTATTTTTTTTTCTACTCTATTCCTTTATTTTCTATTCTATTTTATTCTCTTTGGAAATTGGAAAACTATTCAAATTCAAAAACATTTTGAATTCAAATTTGAAAACTGTTTGAATTTGAAATTTGAATTTGAAAACTATTCGTATTCGAAAGGCATTCGAAAACGATTTGAATTACTTCAGAATTTTTTTTTCCATTATTTCGGAATTGTTTAAATTCGGTACTATTGTAATTCGGAAATTCGGATACATCCAAATTTCCGAAAAACGAAAGTTCGTCCGAATTTTAATTCGGTAGGAAACGAACCGCACATGTCTATTGAAAACTACCATCTGAAGGTCACCTTGGAAGGGGATACACTTTATAATCACTTGCAGCACTAAGGAATTAGGGGTGCACATTCTGAATATCACTTCTATGAATCATATATTGGGACTTTTTATAATCTATAATTTTACGTTTGGGCTTTGCACCTTAGTATCTCCTTCTTGCGTGATGGCACTGATGTTATGCATTTTATTTTGATTTAACTTTTTGGATGTATTTATTAAATGTATATGTATTGTATGTGTTTATTAATTTTACCACCACCTTATTAAATATATGAGGATATGAATAAGCTTAATGACAGTGCAACATTTTTCTTTTTCTCTATATGTTTAATGTATAGGTTCAAGAACCATATACGAAAATAAATACATAGGTTGTTATTGCTGACCACAAAAAATACATATTCCCTGGCTTTCTCTGACCTCAGTACTTTTTTGCATTGACCTGAAACAAACATGTAGTTACTGAAGTTGGAGAAAAGTCAGAACCCCTGACATGCATACTTGTTTTAGATCTGTGCCTGAAACAAGTATAGAAAGTATTGCAGCTTTTCTAACAACATAACAGCAAGGCAATGATTCTTTTCAAAAAGGGGTGTTCAGGAATGTCAGTGCACGTATTTTCTCAGAGCAGGTTTACTATGAGGGCCAGTTCACACATAGGCGATACGACTTCAGGGGCGACTTTGCCAGGCAACTTCAAGGCAACTTCAAACTCGACTATGCCAGGTGACTTTGCCTGTGACTAGTGTTGAGCGAACCCGGACTGTAACGTTCGGGTCCGTACCGAACTTTCGGGTGTCCGTGGCACGGACCCGGACATTTCAAAAATCGTTCGGGTTCGGTCCCCCAGGCACGGTGCCTGTGGGCTTTCAAGCCATGCCTGGGCTTGCAATGTCAGGCCCAAGCGAGTTGTGATCAGTGTCCGTTTCAGTGGACCGTATCAGCTCAAACTTCAACGGAACTTCAACGGACCGTTTCAGCGGGGACTTCAGCATAGCGGATACACACTTGACCGGGAGTATCATTTGGACGAGACTCTTTTATGCACGTGACTGTAAGGACTTGTGGGGAAAAACTTTTCTTAGTAACGGAACGACAATACAACAATCTTTTCGACGTTATGAAAGATATGAACAAAGTCCGTGTCTAGATTTTGTTCATACGTACAGTCC
>BLSH010287003.1:1008121-1022354 GCA_018402905.1 Glandirana rugosa | reverse complement strand
ATACAGATGTGTGCAGAACAGATGTTCACTTATTAGCGGCTATATTAAAAGTGACACACAGACTATACAGATGTGTGCAGAACAGATGTTCACTTATTAGCGGCTATATTAAAAGTGACACACAGACTATACAGATGTGTGCAGAACAGATGTTCACTTATTATCGGCTATATTAAAAGTGACACACAGACTATACAGATGTGTGCAGAACAGATGTTCACTTATTATCGGCTATATTAAAAGTGACACACAGACTATACAGATGTGTGCAGAACAGATGTTCACTTATTCCCGATTATATTTAAAGTGACACACAGACTTTAAAGATGTTTGCAGAACAGATGTTCACTTATTCCTGGTTTCATTTAAAGTGACACACACATTTTCCAGATGTTTGCAGAACAGTGATATGGGTTCTCCCGGCTTATTTATACTTTTTTGACACAATTTGAAGATGATTTTAGAACAGTTATATGGCTTCTACCATTAATTAATACTTTTCAGACCCAGTTTGAAGATGATCCACATTCACCTCCATTTTTGCTTTTTTTAAGTTTTTATTTTTTAAAAAATATTTAAAGTTATTTCCCTGTCCCCGTTTCTTTGTAGGGCACTTGTCCCACCCTTACCCCAATTTTCCTTCCTTTTGCAGACCTCTAGGACCTTCCTGGACTTTTTTACAGCTTTTTTCAGAATTTTCATTAAAATTACCGGAACCCCGGACCCGAACCCAGACTTTTTTTGAAAAGTCCGGTTCCGGACACCCCAAAGTTCGGTACGGACCCGAACATTACAGTCCGGGTTCACTCAACTCTAGCTGCAACATGTGTACACCCCTGGCCAGTGGGCAGATGTGGTGGAATGGCCCAGTGTGAAGGTCCTGGGTAAGATTGGTGGTCAGAAGGGGGGGCATGTTTAAAGCTGTGTAAGGGGCTCCCAAATTTCTGATGGCTGCACTGCCCACTCAGCCTGGTAATGCCACAATTATTTATGTCAGATGCAGTTTAGGCGTCCCCCCCTCCCAAAACACACACTTTTGCCACATTATTTTTTGCTTTGCAACCAGGCAGAGTGCTTGAGGTGTTCTTATTATGTGAAACCTAAGCTCCATGCTCCCAAAAAGTTACATAATTTAAAACTACTGTATCTCCAGAAATGTAATCTCCTATACACACTCTCCATCGTTTGCTGGTAGCATTTCCCTACTATTTCCCCAAAACATGTAGTGCAAGGGCCTGCTTGATTTTCTACTTATTTTACCTCATGTGATCTCTTTTGTTTGAATATGGTTGGAAAAGTGTAATTAGCCAAGTTTATTTTCTGCAGGTTGTGCTTCTCCCATGTCTTTACATATTGACTGAGCTGGGAATGGAAGTGTAGCCTTATGTTGCCCTTGCATTTGTATGTTGAAGAACATTTTTATGTTTGTTGGCAAAGTCTAATTTTTGTTCTTTTTTTATCCACAGTTTCCTTCAAATCCCCAGCAGTGGCAGGATGTTGCTGGCCAGTTTATGCAGCAATGTGATTTTCCGAACTGCGGGGGTGCCATTGATGGGAAGCATGTTCGGATTGTACCACCACCCAACTCGGGCTCATATTATTTTAATTATAAGGGGTTCTGCAGCATTGTGATTCTTGCCATAGTGTTGGCAAGTTATGAGTTTTTGTACCTGTACGTGGGGAAGAATGGCCGCAACTCCGATGGAGGCGTCATCAAGCAGACGGAGTTCTATAGGCGGCTTCAGAATGGCACCCTCAACTTGCCACTTGCAGACCACAACGTGGAGGGTCTAAACTTTGTTTTCGTTGCAGATGAGGCGTTTGGGCTTGGGGAACATATCATGAAGCCGTTTCCGCAACGTAACCTGACCGCTGACCAGCGGATTTTTAACTACAGACTTTAACGTGCTCGAAGAGTGGTGGAAAATGCGCTTGGCATTTTGGCCAACAGATTTCGTTTGTTTTTGACGCCTATAAACCTGGCGTTATATAAAATAAACCACGGGGTACTGTGCTGCTGCATTCTCCATAATTTTTTGCGCAGGAATGCCACAAATTATCTCCAAACTGTACCCACTGACCCTGATGCAGCCCTGCCAGGCCCAAGTACAGCAACATCCACTGAAGGCCGTCCTTCAGATGCAATGGCAGACCTTCAAAGTCGACGTGCTACCTTGGCCACCCAGAACGCCAGAGAATTGAGAATCAAATACATGGAGTATTTTGTGGGGAGAGGGGCTGTGTCCTGGCAAAACATGATTACAGATCATTAATCTTATCCTTATAAATGAATCCTTCATTTTAACTACTCTTGTCTGTGTGTTTTTTCATGTGGAAAAGAGATGTTCTATGTGTGCTTTATTTTTGCTCTTGCTCCAAGAGAGAAATCTAACCTTCATTTCTCCATGAGATCCAAATTTCACCTTCTGAAATGTATTTTAGTGTGCAGGTTGTGCTACATAATACACAAATACAAAATGTTGTTGTGTTCATGCATTCCATGCATGAAGACCAAAAACATGATGCATTAACAACTGTTTTAAATGTTAAGAGATGAACTACATCTGTGTTGACCACATAGAAGAGCATGTTTGCTGTTTAAAGACCTACACTTTATGGAACTCACAGGCATACATAAAGTAAAGAAGAAGCCACACACTGTTAGTATCAAATATATATTTATATTGTTTGCACATTCTGAGGTGCTTAGCAACATTTTAAATCCACATATAAAACCAGATATAAAACCTAGAAAACATGGTAAGGCTACAAACAAACACGTGTAAACATGTACACCATCACATCAGGGGTTGTCAAGTGTCATCTTTCTGTGTGTGCAAACCCCCCTTCCTCCAAACTGGAGTTTCTTGAAGAAAGGGATGTTGCATCTGAGAAATGTGTGAGTGCACCACATCAGTGGTTCCAAGCTGACGCGTTTCAGAGTTGCCCCCCTTTGTCCAAGATAGTGGAGTTTGTTTAAAGGTGCCCACCCCCAAAACGTGTCAGCTCAGAACCCATGATGGGATCAACTCACACATTTCTCAGATGCAACACCCCTTTCTCCCAGAAACTCCAGTTTGGAGGAAGGGGGGTTTGCCCACACAGAAAGATGACACTTGACAACCCCTGATGCGATGGAGTACATGTTTACATGCTTTTTCGGGAGCCTCTTTAAAGTGGCCAACATGCCCTAAAATGGGGTCCACCAAACCAGCCCAATTGCAAGAATTGCCTTAAAATTTGCCCAGCATGTCCCCAACATCCCTCAGTCGCTGCTGGAGGTTCTGCGCTGCCCTGTCCTGTTCCTGGGCCAACCTCTGCAGTTCCTGTGCTGCCCTCTGGTGTTGCTGTGCTGCCCTCTCTATCTTCTCCAGCTCCACACGGCACCATTGGATGTCCCTGCTGAGTCGTCGAATGGTGCAGTGTGGAAGCTCGGGAGCTGTAAGTAGAGGAAAATGCATAATGTCAATGATGTGCAGCATAATAGCTGATGATGGCTTGGATGGGCCTATTTTTGGGGAATTGTTTGGGGGGATGGGGTGCACTTTCCAAACACTTTAACCACTTCCCGACCTCCTGCCGTGTTTTCACAGCGGCAGTCGGGTTACTGTGTGCGAATCGCTGTAAAAAGGCGGCGATCTGCGAACGGCCACTAGGGGGCGCACTCCCACCACACTCCAATGTCCGCTGGCAAGCTGTGTTGAGCGGCCACAGGCAAAGTCATTGGTCCAAAAAAAGTGTCAAAATTGTCGTTTAACCACTTCAGCCCTGGAAGGATTTCCCACTTTAGGACCAGAGCCCTTTTTGCGATTCGGCACTGCGTCGCTTTAACTGACAATTGCGCGGTCGTGCGACGTTGTACCCAAACAAAATTTGCGTCCTTTTTTTCCCACAAATAGAGCTTTCTTTTGGTGGTATTTGATCATTGCTGCGTCATTTCTGATCGCCACTATAAACAAAAGAAGAGCGACAATTTTGCAAAAAAACCCAAATTTCTTACTTTTTGCTAAAATACAAATCCAAAAAAAAATACAAAAAAACATTTTTTTTCATCGGTTTTGGCCGATTTATATTCTTCCTCATATTTGTGATAAAAAAAAATCGCAATTGGCGTTTATTGATTGGTTTGCGCAAAAGTGGGCGCGTTTACGGATGATGAGAATTCATTTCTGGGGTTTTTATTTTTTTTATTTTTTACTAGTAATGGCGGCGATCTGCAATTTTTAGCGGTACTGCTATATTGGGGCAGATATGTCGGACCATTTTGACACTATTTTGGGACAATTGGCAATTATACAGCGATCAGTGCTATAAAAATGCACTGATTACTGTGTAAATGCCATTGGCAGTGAAGGGGTTAACCTGCAGGGGCGCTCTAAGGGTTAACTGTGTTCCCTGGGCGTGTTCTAACTGTGTGTGGGCTGCCCTAGCAGGGGAAGGGAAGTGATCACAGCTTCCATGTAGAGGAAGGCTGTGATCACAGCCCTTCCCCCTCTCACAGAACGGAGGTCCGTGTTTACTTACACGGACCTCCGTTCTTTCAGAGCGGGGGGGGGCATCGCGGGTAACTGGCGGCGATCGAGTCCACCGCACCCGCTCCCTAGCACCCCCCGAACACAGTGAGCGCGCCTCCGGCGGTGCACGCGTGCTCACAGTGTACAATCTTGCAGTCGCCGTTATATGACGGCGGTTTGCGATAACGAGCCACTCTGTCGCCAAATGGTTAAAGCGACGCAGTGCCAAATCGCAAAAAGTGCTCTGGTCCTAAAGCTGGAAAACCTTCCGGTTGGTAAGTGGTTAAAGGCAACGATAATAAAGGCTATGGCCATACTTTAGAAAAAAGTAAAAAATGTGTGTTGGTTTATTAACTGCTGTCTGCTGTCCCATGTACCAATAGGCATGTCAATACACAAGAAACAATAATAGAACAGTACTTACAAGGGCAAACAACAGGTTCCCTCGGGGACTGGGGATGTTGGGGCAGCTCCTGGCAATCCGAGTCCTCCAAAAAAATAAAAAAAGCTTTCAATGAGCATCCCAAAGTCACTACAGGTTCAACACATACATTGCGGGATATGTTTCAAGTGTACCAACCTTGCAATTGGGCTGGGCTGCCCACATCTGGTGGACTTACACCACCGGCTTGGGGGGCCTCTGGAGTAGTTTCTGAAACAAAACAACAACAAACAGACAATGATGCCATTTGCCAGGGCCAAAATAATTGACAAGCGGCAACATTCGTCAACTCCTCCTCAGCCCCCCCCGCTCCTATGGGATGTGGGCTGTCTACTATCCACCATATGCATTTGTGTGCCTTCCAGAACTGGGGGCTATCCTCTCACCATATCTGCACTAGCAAGGCTGGATTAATGGGCACTGATGAATCAGGCAGCAGCCAGTAAAGTTATACTTATCCTTTAATTTAGGTCTGACACCCTCGTCCCACCCCCTTTTGGCCACCTAGCAGCACCCCTGTATGTGGCACAATTTGTCTAATTGTAATTTAGCACTTACCTTCTGGGAATGAAGGTGGGCTTACCGCCACCTCTGCTGACGGGCCAGGGGTGGCCTCATCTGTGGGTTCCTGAGGGTGGTGGGTCCTTTGCTTTTTTAGTTTTCCTGTTGCAAAATACAAAAAGAACATAAGTGCAAAAGCTAAAGGAATGTCTGAAAACAGTCTAAAATGGTATTCTTCATATACAGTATGCTGGATTTTGAAATTAAATTTGGGAAACCCAAGGCATACAAAGATTTCAAAAATTCACAGATAATTCTCTCTAGCTACTTTGACCAAGAACATATCCACACACAGAATTTACACATCTACAATACTGGTTACAAAAATAAATTGCTTACATTATTCAAAGATCCAATGGATCCAGCGCAGCTGGTCGGGCTCCCTATGTTTTAGATCCGACCACCGCTTGTGCAGCTGATCCTTGCTCCGCTGGACCCCATATTTGGCCTACAGGCGCTCTATGACCCTCTCCAGCACATAGTCCTTATGACTGTTGGGTCTTTTATACTCCCCCTCCTACAGTCATAGTCCTTTGCCTCCAGGATAGCCACCATACCTGCCATTTCTGGCCTGGTCATGGGGGTGGCTTTTGTCTTTCTGTGCCTCCTGCTGGAATCCGCCATGCTTCCTAATTTGTTCGTCATGGGGTTTTGCGGTCGTTCGTTCCGTGGAGGCGTTGGTACGTGTCACGCCCCAGTGTCACGACGCACCTGAGAGCGGTACGCATGCGCAATGTAAAGCAAGGTATAAAAGACGAACGAACGGTCACGGAAATTGCCGTAGGTAGGAACGCTCTGTGGGACGACGTTTGGGGCATAGATTTGGTGGGGCTTTTATAGGGGTATACTGGGTGAAGTTGCATGATGCTTTGTCTTCTGTCTTGCAGGCATAATGAGTGACAGGTTCTTTACCCAGGAATTCCTCACTAAATTTATAGAGCTCTACCACCAGCTCCCCTGCCTATGGAACATCCAGCTGAAAGATTACCATAACAAGACCCGTAAGGAGGCAGCGCTAAGCCAGCTGGTTGACCTCTGTAAAGAGATTAACCCCAAGGCAACCACCAAATATTTGCTGCAAAAAATTGCCAACCTTCGCACAACCTTTGGCAGGGAGGTGAAGAAGGTAGAGCAGTCCAAAAGGTCTGGAGCTGCAGCATCTGAGGTGTATGTACCTAAACTGTGGTACTTTACCAGCCTGCAGTTCCTACAGAGTGTATCTGAGGCTAGGCCATCCATCTCTACCCTTCCCTCAACTTCTGGTGAGGTCATGTCTCCTGCTAGACATGAGGAGGAGGAGGAGGAGTCCGTCTTGACCCAGGTATAATGTTGGTGAACATATTGTAAAGATAAAATACAATGATAAGAACTAAACATTATTGTCCAAACATTGGAGTCTTAACACATTTGTTTCTAGATCCAAACCCAGTTGTGGCCTAAAGTCATTTTAAGTATAAATCAAAATGCTGGTGCCAGAATGGTAGTGTTTGTCATTTCTAATTATTCAATAAGCAACAGTAATGAAATGTAAATTTGTTTGGATTCATCACCCACACAAACAAACATATTCTAATATTGTCACTTTTTTATACTCAGGAAAGTGTCACCGAGGCGGTGACTGAGGAGGAGGCAGCTGGGCCATCACAGCCGGATTCCTCCACTGGAGGTTGGGAGGAGAAGGAAAAGGAGGGCCCAGAACGCAGATGCTGCTGCTGCGTTCTTCCAGCAGGCAACAATAGTCCTCCAAAAGGAACCTGAGGAGGAGGAGTCATTTGCAGCATTTGCAGCAGCCAAGCTAAAAAAAAAGAATGACCTGCAAAAAAACATTGCTGAAGATTTGATGAGCCAAGTGCTCATCAAGGGGGCGATGGGGCTCCTAACCCCGAACACAAAACTAGTGGAAGATGTTCCACCACCACCTCCACCACCTGCCTCATCCCAACAACATCCACTGCCACAGCAGCATGCTGCCCAGTGCCAGTATTATCCCCAGGGCCCCCAACAACCCTGGTCTGGGGATTATGGGCAATACCCCCATTGAGGGCTTTATTCTTTGTTTCTGTTTTTTTGTAGTTTTTTTTGTTGTTTTAAGTTTTCACATATTTTGTTATACTTTATACATTTGTTTTGTGTTATATTTTCTTTGATGAAAAAATATTCTTATTATTTAATTTGTATTCTTTATGCTTTAAAAATAAAGAATATTTTAAATAACAATACTTGCCTAAGTTTATTAAAGAAAATGACAGGTTTGAAGTAAGCAGTTACATTAAAAATAAAAGTTATAACAAATAGCAAGGGAACACAAACACGTTCAATTCAAGGAATTCTCGTATTTCAGAGATTATAATATTGGGGAAATGGTAAATAGAAGAAAAAAGATTAAAAACAATGCAAATTATATTAATATCACTACAGAACAACTGTCTTTTATTACATTAGTATCTTGTGTATCCTTAGCAATGTGCATCTTCATTATTATCCCATTGAAAAAGATGCTAATGTGCGCCGCATTTCACTATTTGAATTGAATTGCCAATAGACAAACGAATATGCAATTGTGAAACAGAAACCTAGTTTTACACGAACGGACACTTCCGGCTGTTCCTGACTTGGCGCATGCGTGTTTTGCACAATACAACTTGTTGTACCAACTGCTCTGTACACGCGATACAACGGTCGTAAGAGAGCTTGTTGCTACGACCAAGTTTTCTAGTCTGCTCATACAACTCTCCTTGTACTACCGTCTTATGTCGGCAGCTTAAAATGGCGCATACGAACGATCGATTTCACTTACAACGGTCGTGAGTACGACCTGTTGTATACAACCGTCGAATAGTGTGTACGGGGCACTACTTACCTTGTCCCCTGGATCCTGCGATGTCCCTCGATGTGTCTGTGGGCTGTGTCCTCTGACCAATGCCTGTGTGATGCCAGGCTCCGTTCCCTGGAGGGAAATTCACATAACAAAAACAAAAACACATAACACATAAAATAAACTGTAATCTGTAAGATTACATTACTGTATGAAATCATTTCACATCCCCTTTGTCCCTAGTGCTTTGCCCAGTGCCCTGCATGCACTTTTATATTATATAGGCCATTCTTTCTGCCTGGAAACTTGAGAACGTCCATGGCATCCAAAAAGCGTCCCTTTACATCAAAAGCGTTTTTTGATCAGCTAGAAAACACCGATCGTAAATGAGATCACTTGCAGAATTGAGTGATGCTGATTTTTGGGGAAATTTATCACCAGACACTGAAAGTAACGATAGTGACATTTCTGCAACTGAGCAAATTTCAGTGTTTTTGACTAGATTACATTATTGAATACATTTTTTTATTATTGTATTATTATTTTTGATAATTATTTATAGTTATTTATTATAATATATATATATCAAGAAAGTGAGTACACCCCTCACATTTTTGTAAATATTTTATTATATCTTTTCATGTGACAACACTGCAGAAATGACACTTTGCTACATTGTAAAGTAGTGAGTGTACAGCTTGTATAACAGTGTAAATTTGCTGTCCCCTCAAAATAACTCAGCACACAGCCATTAATGTTTAAACTGCTGGCAACAAAAGTGAGTACACCCCAAAGTGAAAATGTCCATATTGGGCACAATTAGCCATTTTCCCTCCCCGGTGTCATGTGACTCGTTAGTGTTACAAGGTCTCAGTTGTGAATGGAGAGCAGGTGAACTCTCTGAACTCTCTGAGGATCTAAAAAACAGAATTGTTGCTCTACATAAAGATGGCCTAGGCTATAAGAAAACTGCCAAGACCCTGAAACTGAGCTGCAGCATGGTGGCTAAGACCATATAATGCTTTAACAGGACAGGTTCCACTCAGAACAGGCCTCGCCATGGTCAACCAAAGAATTTGAGTGCACGTGCTCAGTGTCATATCCAGAGTTTGTCTTTGAGAAATAGACGCATGAGTGCTGCCAGCATTGCTGCAGAGGTTGAAGGGGTGGGGGGTCAGCCTGGCAGTGCTCAGACCATACGCCACACACTGCATCAAATTGGTCTGCATGGCTGTCATCCCAGAAGGAAGCCTCTTCTAAAGATGATGCACAAGAAAGCCTGCAAACAGTTTGCGAAAGACAAGCAGACTAAGGACATAGATTACTGAAACCATGTCCTGTAGTCTGATGAGATCAAGATAAACTTTTTTGGTTCAGAAGGTGTCAAGTGTTTGTGGTGACAACAGATGAGGAGTACAAAGACAAATGTGTCTTGCCTACAGTCAAGCATGGTGGTGGGAGTGTCATGGTCTGGGGCTGCATGAGTGCTGCCAGCACTGCGGAGCTACAGTTCATTGAGGGAACCATGAATGCCAACATATACAATGACATACTGAAGCAGGGCATGTTCCCTTACCTTCAGAGACTGGGCAGTATTCCAACCTGATAACGACCCCAAACACACTTCCAAGATGGTCACTGTCTTGCTAAAGAAGCTGAGGGTAAAGGTGATGGACTGACCAAGCATGTCTCTAGACCTAAACCCTATTGAGCATCTGAGGGATATCCTCAAAGGGAAGGTGGAGGAGTGCAAGGTCTCTAACATCTACCAGCTCCTTGATGTCGTGGAAGAGGACTTCAGTGGCAATCTGTGAAGATCTGGTGAACTTCATGCCCAAGAGGGTTAAGGCAGTGCTGGAAAATAATGGTGGCCACACAAAATCTTGACACTTTGGGCCCAATTTGGACATTTTCACTTAGGGGTGTACTCACTTTTGTTGCCAGCGGATTAGACATTAGTGGCTGTGTGTTGATTTATTTTGAGGGGACAGCAAATTTACACTGTTATACAAGCTGTACACTCACTACTTTACATTGTAGCAAATTGTCATTTCTTTAGTGTTGTCACATGAAAAGTTATAATAAAATATTTACAAAAATGTGAGGGGTGTTCTCACTTTTGTGAGATACTGTATATACAGTCAGGTCCATAAATATTGGGACATCGACACAATTCGAATGTTTTGGGCTCTATACACCACCACAATGGATTTGAAATGAAACAAACAAGATGTGCTTTAACTGCAGACTTTCAGCTTTAATTTGAGGGTATTGACATCCAAATCAGGTGAACGGTGTAGGAATTACAACAGTATGTATATGTGCCTCCCAATTTTTAAGGGACCAAAAGTAATGGGAAAGATTAACAATCATAAATCAAACTTTCACTTTTTAATACTTGGTTGCAAATCCTTTGTAGTCAATTACAGCCTGAAGTCTGTAACACATAGACATCCCCAGACGCTGCGTTTCATCCCTGGTAATGCTCTGCCAGGCCTCTACTGCAACTGTTTTCAGTTCCTGCTTGTTCTTGGGGCATTTTCCCTTCAGTTTTGTCTTCAGCAAGTGAAATGCATGCTCAATCGGATTCAGGTCAGGCGATTGACTTGGCCATTGCATAACATTCCACTTCTTTCACTTAAAAAAACTCTTTGGTTGCTTTCGCAATATGCTTCTGTTCATTGTCCATCTGCACTGTGAAGCGCCGTCCAATGAGTTCTGAAGCATTTGGCTGAATATGAGCAGATACTATTGCCTGAAACACTTCAGAATTCATCCTGCTGCTTTTGTCAGCAGTCACATCATCAATAAATACAAAAGAGCCAGTTCCATTGGCAGCCATACATGCCCACGCCATGACACTACCACCACCATGCTTCACTGATGAGGTGGTATGCTTTGGATCATGAGCAGTTCCTTTCCTTCTCCATACTCTTCTCTTCCCATCACTCTGGTACAAGTTGATCTTGGTCTCATCTGTCCATAGGATGTTGTTCCAGAACGGTGAAGGCTTTTTTAGATGTTGTTTGTCAAACTCTAATCTGGCCTTCCTGTTTTTGAGGCTCACCAATGGTTTACATCTTGTGGTGAACCCACTGTATTCACTCTGGTGAAGTCTTCTCTTGATTGTTGACTTTGACACACATACACCTACCTCCTGGAGAGTGTTCTTGATCTGGCCAACTGTTTTGAAGGGTGTTTTCTTCACCAGGGAAAGAATTCTTCGGTCATCCACCAAAGTTGTTTTTCATGGTCTTCCGGGTCTTTTGGTGTTGCTGAGCTGACCGGTGCGCTCTTTCTTTCTAAGGATGTTCCATACAGTTGATTTGGCCACACCTAATGTTTTTGCTATCTCTCTGATGGGTTTGTTTTGTTTTTTCAGCCTAATGATGGCTTACTTCACTGATAGTGACAGCTCTTTGGATCTCATATTGAGAGTTAACAGATTCCAAATGCAAATAGCACACTTGAAATGAACTCTGGACCTTTTATCTGCTCCTTGTAAATGGGATAATGAGGGAATAACACACACTTGGCCATGGAACAGCTGAACAGCCAATTGTCCCATTACTTTTGGTCCCTTAAAAAGTGGGAGGCACATATACAAACTGTTGTAATTCACCTGATTTGGATGTAAATACCCTCAAATTAAAGCTTTCATTTCAAACCCATTGTGGTTGTGTATAGAGCCAAAAACATTAGAATTGTGTTGATGTCCCAATATTTATGGACCTGACTATATATATATATATATATATATATATATATATATATATATTTATTTTTTTCATATATATTATAATTTATGATTTTGTTATTTCAAACATTATTATACCCGGGATGTCAACTAGACTCTTGTCTTAAGTGAGTTATTCCTAAGAATTACAAGCCTACAATATAAAACGCCAAATTTCTCGGCGAAAAAATTTACCGCTTTAAGACACAAAAATCTGACATAATCATACTGCCAGGGAGGTTAAAGCTGAATTTCAGAAAAACAGCTAAATACACAGTTGAAATACATATATGTACCTGGCAAAGGATTTGTAGTTCTTCTGACACTGTCCTATGATCCAGGCACCAATGTTACACAGCCAAGCTCATCAGTGTGCTTTTGCTCCATCACTTTTCTATCACAGGCTGACGTATGTTCTGTACCAGGCAGTATTGTGCAGTATAAGCATCAGGGAGGTACAGGATCAGGCTATTCTCTCTGACAGGAGTGCCTGGATCTTAAGACTGGCTGAGAAGAACATGTCCAGATATGTATTTCAACTGTAGGCTTGTCTGTGCAAAAACAAATAGACTGACTGCTGTCTCTGCCACTCACACTCTGGTTGCTGCTGTATTACAAGAGGCTAGTTCAATGTAAAACTACATGCCTTTATTTTCACTAAATGTATAACTGAATTAAACTGTGTTTTTATATCTACCTTTACACAGCAAACAGGAGGAAAGTCTAGTTTTATGTACTGCACATAGAAAATTATTATTCACTTTTAGATAGATAGTATAGCTATAAATGATCTTCAGATCACGTACTGAGATTTTCGAACAGAAGGTATGCCAAGTTATTAAGGTATCCTACATGTTCGGTGATGTTACTTGCTTTGGGAATAACTCCTCGTAAATCTAGGTCATGTTTTCTGATTGACTTGCTCTGTTACTAATTGGATGCAGATGTCTGGCAACAGTGACTATATCTAATATGCTGAATGACTGCTTTCCCCTCTGCCTTGTTTTCATTTATTTGTCATCTTTTTTGTTGGGAGTCTTACAAAACACAGACAGATCAAGAGTATGAAACACAGATATAACACTAACATCTACTTTAGTTGGGTAAAATATAAATCTATCTATCTATCTATCTATCTATCTATCTATCTATCTATCTATCTATCTATCTATCTATCTATCTATCTATCTATCTATCTATCTATCTGTCCATCTATCTACTTTTTCTAATAATAGGCGTTTGATATAAATTTTATTTTTTGGTCATTGGCAAAAGTTGCTTCTTTGGACCTTTGTTATGGCTGTTATTGCAATTTCTCCAGGGAAATGGTAGCCAATCAGCTTCTGACCCCAACTTATTCAATTAAGCTTTGACAAAAAACCTGGAAGCTGATTGGTTTCTATGCAGAACTTCACCATATTTTGCACGTTCCAGTTTTGCTACAATGCAAATTAATGAGTGTACAGCTTGTATAACAGTGTAAATATACTGTCCTCTCAAAATAACTCAACATACAGCCATTAATGTCTAAACCACTGGCCACAAAAGTGAGTACACCCCTAAGTGAAAATGTCCATATTGGGCTCAAAGTCTCAATATTTTGTGTGGCCACCATTATTTTCCAGCACTGCCTTGGGCATGGAGTTCACCAGAGCTTCACAGGTTGCCACTGAAGTCCTCTTCCACTCCTCCATGACCACATCATAGAGCTGGTGGATGTTAGAGACCTTGCGCTCCTCCACCTTTCAACTTTTGACAAATTAGGAGTAGCCATTGAAAGAAAATGCACCCAAATAGCAAATAAAGTGATTCTCAATGTTTGCAGTTCTGTTGCTTTGTAGAAAGTTACCGATGAGGATTAAACAGTTTTCAACTTTCCACCTCCTCGCGTTCCAGAGATTGTAGGTGGTCGAGATACTACACCAGTACCTCCTCACCTTCTCCTGAAGTCACCGTTGGACACTTCGAGACCACTTGAGGTACGGGTTCCGTCACGACCTTTTATTACCACCGGTGTGTTTTATAACTCTGAAACTCGGGTTATACCTGTAAAAGTGAATCCCCACATGAGTGAAAACACCGGTCACCAAATCTGTAATTACCGACATACAACTCAATAAAACTCTCCTGTCATATAAATGTGACAATATGTTCGACATGTGAGT
>BLSH010287003.1:963615-987329 GCA_018402905.1 Glandirana rugosa | reverse complement strand
GTGGCTGGCAGAAGTTTCATGTTGGACTGTGATGAAGATTACTAAAACTGAACAATTCATCTTTAAAAATGAAACCCTTGAGCCTGGAGATAAGCAAATCCTGGACTTGTGTGGATTGGAGCTCCTAGACTAGAGCATACTTCCAAACTTTACTTTCAGTGAAATGGTGAGAGATGTCATAACGTCAAAACGGAGAATGGACTGTGACGTCAGCTTGTCTTTGTGCAATATTCAAGATCTCGATGTGACCTACTGAAGTAACTACAAACTTTGAAATGAGGCCTAACAGCTATACGGGCCACAAATGTTTACCAGATCCTTTCCCAGTCATGGCCTAAAGCTATATTATCTAATAACTGTTTCATGGGGATATTTTAGAGGCTGGTGAAGAGAGATGTAACCAGTTTTCAATTACATATTTTATATGAGCCATTGTAAAGCATTCAGTACCTCAAATTGTAATGATATGTTTGTTGTTTGTTGTTGGCATTATGGGTCAGTTCTAAGAATTAGAACAGACCCAAGTGGGGGAATGTTGTGCAATATTTCATATATTATATATATATGTGTATATATGTATATATATATATATATATATATCTGTGTGTGTATGCACATGTATATATTATGTTATATGTAAACATATATTGGGACAGGCAGTGACAAATCTATTTTATGCATCAAAAGAATGTTAATGGTTGTGCAAAGGCACATTGGTATTTGGGACTGGTTATCTAATTAGGCATTTCAAAGGGAGTTTTTGAATAAAGAATAGACTTGACCAAACCAGCTGTTCTCTAAATATGAAAGGGACAGATAATGCCTCCATGATATGTTAAGGTTAATAAAAGAACACCTAGGAGTTTATGATTACAGCTGTTGAGGGCTTAGGGTCATTATCTGTTGTTCTTTCAAGACAAAAGGCCTAATTAAATTGGTCAATCAAATTGCTCACTCTTAGTCACCCATGGAGGCGGGGGAAGAAAGGTGTATAAGAGGGAAGCCTGTTTTAGTTTAAGTATGACAGGAAAACTGGGTTCCTCTGAAGTGGTCTCAATGCTACACTATTCCTGTCATCAATATTCCCTACACCTATGTTGGATTGTATTATCTCTTGTTGTACTTTGTTCTGTCTGAAGTCAATAAATGCTTCTCTCTGGAAGAACCGAGTGCTGCGGAAAATTAACCGTTATAATAATAACGAAATAATAACATTCAACACTCCACTACTACATCACTACAATTGGCATTTTAGATATCTAGTGTTTTTAAGCACTAAGATTTTAGAACCCACTAGGTAAGTTTCCTGTAATCATACAATATGTGGTTTGCGAAAGGAAAATTGAACACAAGTGATTGCTTTAGTTAAGAGTTCAGCAGATATTCCAGATGATATTCTTCACATTATCATACACATTGAGGATAGAGTAAGAGTTACAGGACATTTGCACACAATATATTCCATGAAATGGCAACAAACAGTGTTCATCATCCTAACATGACAAAACAAATGCAAAATTTCCCAATAAGGTCCACCCTGTACACTAACTACAGAGAGATTAGATTCCTTGATCAGTAAGAAGTTGGCAACTGCAATAAACACAAGGGAAAACTTGATGGCCAACATGAAAGTCCAAAGATACTCTTGCCTCATTCATTAGTATCGAGAAGCAAGCAAACTGGGGAGAACTAGTAAGGATGAGAGTCACTGATTTCAGCTCTGAGCAAACCAAGAACTGGGTAATCAGCAGTCATGTGATCACTTAGTTCTCAAATTTAGAGATGGCAGGGGACATGGAAGTGAATACTGTATGTATGTTTGTTTCCATACTTTTCCTTTAAGAGTGTTCAGTTTGAATTGGCTAGCGGATCATCCCACAATGCATTGCCAAAAAAAAGCATAATTGGCCAAAGTCTTGCACCAGTTTGGCCAAAGTCTCAGTCCACACGCTATAAAAGCCTGCTCTCCCAGCAACCCTTGGTGTGTTGGAGTTTAGTGAGAGTGAAGGACTGCTGACTGTTTTTTTTAGAGAGAGTAGTGTATTTGCTATTGTAGTGTGCTACTACAGATATTACTATATAGTGCTATATACAGTACTATATTCAGTGCTGTATATTGCTACTAATTGTCAAGAGCGTGTAACGCTCCTATTCCTTGGCAGTAGGGATGGCCTGTATGTTCGAGTCGAGCGTAAGTTTTACTCGAATATCAGCTATTCATTTGTTCATAGTTAAGAGTATATAGTGCAGGCAGTATAATATATATAATGCAGTTCAGAGTATATAGTGCAGTCTGTATAGTATATATATTGCAGTTCAGAGTATATAGTGCAGTCCATATCGTATATATAATGCAGTTCAGAGTATATAGTGCAGTCTGTGTGGTATATATAATTCCGTTCAGATTATATAGTGCAGTGCATATAGTATACATAATGCAGTTCAGAGTATATAGAGTGTATAGTGCAGTCCGTATAGTATATATAATGCAGTTCAGAGTATATAGTGCAGGCTATATAGTATATATATTGCAGTTCAGAGGATATAGTGCAGCCCGTACCGTATATATAATGCAGTTCAGAGAATATAGTGCAGTCCGTGTAGTATATATAATGCAGTTCAGAGTATATATTGCTGTCCGTATAGTATATATAATGCAGTTCAGAGTATATAGTGCAGTCCATATAGTATATATAATGTAGTTCAGAGTATATAGTGCAGGCTGTATAGTATATATATTGCAGTTCAGAGTATATAGTGCAGTCCGCGTAGTATATATAATGCAGTTCAGAGTATATATTGCAGTGCGTATAGTATATATAATGCAGTTCAGAGTATATAGTGCAGTCCGTATTGTATATATAATGCAGTTCAGAGTATATAGTGCAGTCCGTATAGTATATATATATGTTGCAGTTCAGAGTATATAGTGAAGTCTGTTTAGTATATAAATTGCCGTTCAGAGTATATAGTGCAGTCCGTATAGTATATAATGCAGTTCAGAGTATAGAGTGCAGCCGTATAGTATATATAATGCAGTTCAGAGTATATAGTGCAGTCCGTATAGTATATATATTGCAGTTCAGAGTATATAGTGAAGTCTGTTTAGTATATAAATTGCAGTTCAGAGTATATAGTGCAGTCCGTATAGTATATAATGCAGTTCAGAGTATAGAGTGCAGCCATATAGTATATATAATGCAGTTCAGAGTATATAGTGCAGTCCATATAGTATATATAATGCAGTTCAAAAGTATATAGTGCAGTCCGTATACTATATATATATATATATTGCAGTTCAGAGTATATAGTGCAGTCCGTTTAGTATATATATTGCAGTTTAGAGTATATAGTACAGTTCGTATAGTATATAATGCAGTTCAGAGAATAGAGTGCAGCCATATCGTATATATAATGCAGTTCAGAGTATATAGTGCAGTCCGTGTAGTATATATAATGCAGTTCAGAGTATATAGTGCAGTCCGTATAATATATATAATTCAGTTCAAAGTATATAGTGCAGTCTGTATAGTATATATATATTGCAGTTCAGAGTATATAGTGCAGTCCGTATAGTATATATAATGCAGTTCAGAGTATATAGTGCAGTCCGTATAGTATATATAATGCAGTTCAGAGTATATAGTGCAGTCCGTATAGTATATATATATTGCAGTTCAGAGTATATAGTGCAGTCCATATAGTGTATAATGAAGCTCAGAGTATAGAGTGCAGCCGTATAGTATATATAATGCAGTTCAGCGTATATAGTGCAGTCCGTATAGTATATATAATGCAGTTCAGAGTATATAGTGCAGTCCGTGTAGTATATATAATGCAGTTCAGAGTATATAGTGCAGTCCGTATAATATATATAATTCAGTTCAAAGTATATACTTGACGCTGTATAGTATATATATATTGCAGTTCAGAGTATATAGTGCAGTCCGTATAGTATATATAATGCAGTTCAGAGTATATAGTGCAGTCCGTATAGTATATATAATGCAGTTCAGAGTATATAGTGCAGTCTGTATAGTATATATATATTGCAGTTCAGAGTATATAGTGCAGTCCATATAGTGTATAATGAAGCTCAGAGTATAGAGTGCAGCCGTATAGTATATATAATGCAGTTCAGCGTATATAGTGCAGTCCGTATAGTATATATAATGCAGTTCAGAGTATATAGTGCAGTCCGTGTAGTATATATAATGCAGTTCAGAGTATATAGTGCAGTCCGTATAATATATATAATTCAGTTCAAAGTATATAGTGCAGTCTGTATAGTATATATATATTGCAGTTCAGAGTATATAGTGCAGTCCGTATAGTATATATAATGCAGTTCAGAGTATATAGTGCAGTCCGTATAGTATATATAATGCAGTTCAGAGTATATAGTGCAGTCCGTATAGTATATATATATTGCAGTTCAGAGTATATAGTGCAGTCCATATAGTGTATAATGAAGCTCAGAGTATAGAGTGCAGCCGTATAGTATATATAATGCAGTTCAGCGTATATAGTGCAGTCCGTATAGTATATATAATGCAGTTCAGAGTATATAGTGCAGTCCGTATAGTATATATATAATGCAGTTTGGAGTATATAGTGCAGTCTGTATAGTATATATATTGCAGTTTAGAGTATATAGTGCAGTCCGTATAGTATATATAATATATATAATGCAGTTCAGAGTATATAGTACAGTCCGTATAGTATATATAATGCAGTTCAGAGTATATAGTGCAATCCGTATAGTATATATAATGCAGTTCAGAGTATATAGTGCAGTCCGTATAGTATATATAATGCAGTTCAGAGTATAGAGTGCAGTCTGTATAGTTTATATAATGCAGTTCACAGTTTATAGAGTATATAGTGCATTCCTTATAGTATATAATGTAGTTCAGAGTATATAGTGCAGGCTGTATAATATATATATTGCAGTTCACAGTATATAGTGCAGTCCGTATAGTATATATAATCAGGGTTGTCTTTAATATGGTTTGGACCCTGGGCAAACATTTTCTTGCCCCCCCCCAATGCAATTTTGCTCTTCACCCCAATATCTCAAAAAACAAACACACACATAGAAATACCTCAAACTTTAATAATGTAAACATAAAGAACTGGTCCTCAAACAAGTCCTGTGACAGTAAGTGCTCACCAACTGTAGTAATGCTTATATGTTAATATGTTAATAGCGTTCAGTAATAAAGTGCAAATCAACATTATGTTTTGTGTGTAAAACAAATAGCTATGTTGTCTAGTAACACAAGATTAAATATTAATAAGTAATATAACAATTAACAACAACACATAGCAATTAAATAAACAATAGTAAAACTTACGTAGAATACAAAATCAATATGTGCTTCTGCACTAAAAGGGTGATAAAACCACCCTTTCATCAGCTTTCAGTCCACAAAAAAACAAAACAAACCAAAAAAACCCCAGGATTTTCCGTATAGCAGCCTTGGGTTAACATTCCCATTAGGCAACAGCTGCTAGTATAGCAGACTATTAATTGTCAACCACTAATATAAAAGTGCAGATAACTTTTTACATAAAAAGTAAAGAAATACTTTAATGCAATTTATACCACCAGTCTACGGGCTTTTTGAGCAACAAATGTCTTTGTAATTTTGGTGAAGTCAAGACTGCAAAGTATATCTGATTCAGCAGACATTATAGACAGTTTGGTGAGACGACTTTGACTCATGGTTGTGCCTTGTAGATTTTTGATCCGTTTCATTTTTGAAAAAGATCATTCACCTGAACCGTTAGTGATCATTAAAGCAATTTCCATGTTGGGAAAGGTATCTTTTACATCCTTGTCAAAAAAGGTATTGTACATAAATTGCTCTATGCTGCAGTCATCTGTTTCTTTATTCAGAAACAAATAAATGACTGAAACTAAATTAGCTCGTCACCAAAGGTTGTGCCCAGATTATGCTTGTAGAAAGCGGACAGCTTTTCTGCTGCAATTTTAATGGAATCAAAGTCCATCACTGGAAAGTTTATAAGTAGAGTTAAGCGGACACCTGGATGTTCAGGTTTGGCGGGTTCTGGCCGAACTTCGCGAAAAAGTTCGGGTTCGGTACCGAACTTGACCCAAACTCGACCCCGAACCCCATTGAAGTCAATGGGGACCCGAACTTTTCGGCACAAAAATGGCTGTAAAAAAGTCCTGGAAAGTGCTAGAGGGCTGCAAAAGGAAGTAAAATGGGGGTAAGAGTAGGAAAAGTGCCCTACAAAAAATGGGGATAGGGAAAATAACTTAAAATCAAATAAAATAAAAAAAAATGGAAAGGGGGGGTGGATGTGGAGTAGGAGCCTAGAGGTTGACTAGGCCGTGACCGTGGCAGTGTAGGTGGAAGTGTCGGTGGTGAAGGAGGACGAGGAGGAGGTGGTAACCAACACTTTTTGTTGTTTGTTTGTTTTTTTTTTTCTAATTGGGGTAGCCCCCAAAATATTGAGGCATATTCAAAAAAACAAGTATACCAATGGCTGTGTGAGGCCGGTCTAAATGTCTATTCTGCACAAGGTACAGACAAGTCTTGTGGGATCCAAGCCTGGTTCATTTTAATAAACGTTAGCTTGTCCACGTTGGCTGTGGACAGGCAGCTGCGCTTGTCTGTGATAACGCCCACTGCCGTGCAAAACACACGTTCAGACAATACACTGGCTGCAGGGCAGGCCAGCACCTCCAAGGCATAAAGGGCAAGCTCAGGCCATGTGCCCAATTTGGAGACCCAGAAGTTGAATGGGGCAGACCCATCAGTAAGTACGTGTAGGCGTGTGCACACATACTGTTCCATTATGTTACTGAAATGCTGCCTCCTGCTAAGACCTTGCCTATCAGCTGGTGGTGCTGTTTGTTGTGGCGGGCTGCTGACAAAGCTTTGCCACATTTCGTCCATGCAACCCTGCCTTCTGAGGTGCTGGCAGTGCCACGGCTGCGTTGGTGGCCTCTTCCTCCTCCTCCTCTGCCTTCGCCTTGTGCTTCCACTCAGCCCCCAGTGTCATTTGGGAATGCCCTCAGCAGTGCGTCTACCAGTGTGCGCTTGTAGTCGCGCATCTTCCTCTCACGCTCCAGTGAGGGAATTAAGGATGGCACGTTGTCCTTGTAATGGGGATCCAGCAGGGTGGCCACCCAGTAATCGGCACAAGTTACAATGTGGGCAACTCAGCTGTCGTTGCGCAGGCACTGCAGCATGTAGTCGGGCATGTGTGCCAGGCTGCCCAGAGGCAAAGACAAGCTGTCCTCTGTGGGAGGTGTATCATCTGTGTCCTCCGCATCCCCCCAGCCACACTCCAGTGATGCCCACGAGCTGCGTTGGGTGCCACCCTGCTGCGGTTCCTCCTCCTCATGATCTTCCTCATCCTCCTCATCCTCCAGAATTGTGCCCTGGCTTGAATATTTTTTACCTGGCCTATGCTGGTGCAGGAACCCACCCTACGAGCCACTTGTGAATGACTGGCCTGATAACCGTGGAAATTACCCCTCTTCCTCCTCCTCCTCCTGTGCCACATCCTCTTCCATCATCGCCCGAAGTAACGCTGAGAACAGCATCATCGGCACTGGCCATGTTGGTGGAGTACTCGAAACACCGCAATATGGTACACAGGTCTTGCATGGAGGCCCACTCATTGGTGGTGAAGTGGTGCTGTTCCGCAGAGCGACTGACCCGTGCGTGCTGCAGCTGAAACTCCCCTATTGCCTGCTGCTGCTTGCACAGTCTCTCCAGCATGTACAAGGTGGAGTTGCATTGGAGGCGGTGAGCGGGAAGGCCGAAGTTCCGCTGCAGCGCAGACAGGCGAGCAGCAGCAGGGTGAGAATGCCGAAAGTGCGCACAGACGGCCCGCACTTTCTGCAGCAGCTCTGACATATCCGGGTAGTTTTTTAGACATTTCTGTACCACCAAATTCAGCACATGCCCCAGGCAAGGGATGTGCGTCAAACCAGCTAGGCCCAGAGCCGCTACGAGATTTCGCCCATTGTCGCACACCACCAGGCCATGCTTGAGGCTCAGTGGCAACAACCACTCATCGGTCTCTTGTTCAATGCCCGTCCACAGCTCCTGCGCAGTGTGGGGTTTATCCCCCAAACATATCAGTTTTAAGACAGCCTGCTGTCGTTTCCCCCTGGATGTGCTGAAGTTGGTGGTGAAGGTGTTACGCTGAGCGGATGAGGAGGTGGTAGAGGAGGAGGAAGCGCAGTAAGAGGAGGAGGCAACAGGAGGCAAAGAGAAATGCCCTGCAATCCTTGGTGGTGGAAGGACATGCGCCAAATGGCTAGCCGCCACAGGCCCACCCGCCACTACATTTGCCCAGTGTGCAGTTAGCGAGATATAGCGTCCCTGCCCGTGCTTACTGGTCCATGTATTAGTGGTTATGTGGACCTTGCCACAGATGGCCTTGCGCAGTGCACACTTGATCTTGTCCCTGACTTGTTTGTGCAGGGAAGGGATGGCTTGCCTGAAAAAGTTGTGGCGGCTGGGAACCACGTACTGTGGGACAGCCACCGCCATCAGGTTTTTAAAACTGTCAGTGTCCACCAGATGGAATGACAGCATTTCAAAGGCCAGGAATTTGGAAATGCTGGCATTCAGGGCCAGGGATCGCGGGTGGGTAAGGGGGTACTTCCTCTTTCTCTCCAGTGTTTGGAAGATGGAGAGCTGTAAGCTTCCATGGGACCGTGTGGAAATGCTTAGGGACGGTGGCGGACATGGTGGCGTTGCTGTTACATGCTCTGTTTGCTGGGTGGCAGGTGACACTGGCACTGTAGAGGTGGAGGAAGAGGCCGGGGCAGCATCAGAAGAGGAAGTAGGAGGAGGCTGAGACCTTTCTTGGATTTTGAGGTAATTATTCCAATGCAGCTTGTGCCTAGAATTTAGATGCCTGATCATGCAGGTTGTGCTCAGGTTTAGAACATTTAGGCCTCGCCTCAGGCTATCATTGCACTGCGTGCAAACCACTCGTGTCTTGTCGTCAGCACATTGTCTGAAGAACTGCCAGGCGGAGGAATGCCTTTAAGCTGCCTTTGGTGTGCTAGGTTCCTGGGTGCGTGGGTAGTAGAAGGCCTACTGTCTAGGGCATGCTCGCTCCGCTTTTGCAACCTGCTTCCTCTTTTGCATTGCTGGTGCCTCTGTGGGACCACCACCTCTTCCTCCAAACTGCACACATCACTCGCATGACCCTCACTCCATGTGGGGTCTAGGACCTCATCATCCTCCTCCACATCATCTTCCACCCACCCTTCACCACTGCCCTCTTTGTCAGTCTGCACACTGAGGAAAGCTGCAGCAGTTGGCACCTGTGTTTCGTCATCATCAGAGACATGCTGCGCTGGTGTTTCCATGTCCTCATCCTGCAACAGAAGTGGTTGGGCATCGGTGCACTCAATGTCTTCCACTTCTGGGGCAGGGCTATGTGGATGGCCCACGGAAAGCACACCAGGAGAGTCACCAAAAAGCATAAGAGTCTGTTGCATGACTTGGGGCTCAGACTGCTTAGCTAATTTACAAGGGGCTGAGGTAAAAGACAGATGGCCATGGGGTTCAGGTGCCAACTCTGAGCTTTCATCAAGGGACCGGGAGGGAGACAATGTGAAGGAACTGGAGGCATTGTCAGCCACCCAATCTACTATCGCCTGTACTTCTTCTGGCCTCACCATTCGTTGAGCGGCATTCGGGCCTACCATATAACGTTGAAGGTTCTGTCGGCTACTCGCACCTGAGGAAGGTGTTTCACTTGTGCGTGTAGCTGGCACAGATCGACCACATCCTCTCCTTCCAACAGGAGCTTCACCAACACCAGCAGCACCACGACCATGTCCCTTATTTGACGCTCTCCTCATTGGGCCCGCAAATGTACTATGTAGCCCTATTAAAGTATTTATTAATACGAAAAAATAATAAATTCTTCTTCTTCTACAGGAGCAGCAGGAACCTCTCCCTATAGAACTAGGAGATGATTTTAGAACAATAATCTGTCCCTTACAGCACCAGCAGGAACCTCTCCCTTTAGATCTAGGAGATGATTATAGAACAATAATCTGTCCCTTACAGGAGCAGCAGGAACCTCTCCCTATAGAACTAGGAGATGATTTTAGAACAATAATCTGTCCCTTACAGTGCCAGCAGGAACCTCTCCCTTTAGAACTAGGAGATGATTATAGAACAATAATCTGTCCCTTACAGCAACAGCAGGAACCTGACCCTATAGGAGTAGGCGATGATTTTAGAACAATAATCTGTCCCTCAAAGCAGTAGACTCTACCTAGTCCAGAATCAGATCGTTCTGTAATGCAGGATCAGATCTGCAATCTGCCCTCAAAGCAGTAGTAGTAGTAATCTCTACCTAGTCCAGAATCAGATCGTTCTGTAATACAGGATGAGATCTGCAATCTGTCCCTCAAAGCAGTAGTAGTAATCTCTACCTAGTCCAGAATCAGATCGTTCTGTAATGCAGGATGAGATGTTATTATATCTGCAATCTGTCCCTCACAGCACCGGCAGCATCCTCTACCTACACTAGCCTGAGAGCATGTGACATGCAGCACTACCTGACTCCAGCTTATACAGAGGCTGGGTCACATGATGCACTGGCCAATCACAGCCATGCCATTAGCAGGCATGGCTGTGATGGCTTCTAATAGCAAACCAGTGAAACGCTTGTTTATTGGCTGCCCTGCAGCTATTCAATAGGCGGGATCAAATAACCAAACCCAGAACCCGAACCCAAACTTTTTTTCAAATGTCCGGGTTCGGGTCCAGGTCACGGACACCCCAAAGTTCGGTACGGACACGAACTTTATGGTTCGGGTTCGGTCAACTCTATTTATAAAGAATCCAAATAAATCACACTCTTCACTATATGCTCCTAGTCGATGCTCCAGACACACTAAAAGTTTGTCAACACATGGGAGAAAGGCCTTAACATGAAAGGTCTCGTTAAGTGTGCTTTTTCATTGTGTCCATAGTCAAGTGGCTGTGGACGGACACATTGAAGACGACAATGTTCCACAGTATATTCTTCAGTATCTGTGAGATGCTTGACAGTTTCTTCAAATGCATCAAATATAATACGTTGTTCATTAATAAAATCTTTTGATGATTTTAAAACACCAATTGCTGAATTTAGGTTGAGTTGAACGGACTGCGAAGTTTTACTGCTGCTGTTCCAGAATTCTGCAAAAATCCCGGTCTCAAGTTTGCTCATCTGATCAAACAGTCCTTTTGCCATATTACGGCACTCTGACCTTTCTTCACAGCCAGCTGAAATTTCCAACAAAATGTCCATTATATTTTGATAGCCATGGACTAGTGCCTGATAAGCATCAATACGACATGACCAATGTGTGCCACTTAGTCTTTTCGGCATGGACAAAGAGAGGCCTTTCTCATCAAGCTTGTCTTTAACCACTTCCCATCCACACTATAGCTGAAAGACAGCTACAGTGTGGACCTAAATTTCTGGGAGGACGTCCATGGATGTCCTCCCATGCATGAGCCGCCTGCGCGCACTCTGTGATCACCGAGTCTATGAGACTTAGCTGATCACAGATTGGAGTAAGGGGCCAGCCGGCCCCTTACCACATGGTCAGCTGTCAGCCAATGACAGCTGATCATGTGATGTAAACACAAGCTCGGTAATCGTTTCCTGACAGCGCGAGGAGAAAAAAAGCCGATCACTGGTGCCTGTGAAAGGTACATCGGTCCAGAATAGGAAGGGATACAGCCACTCCATCTGTGCCCCCCAGTGCCACCTGCCAGTGCCCAGCAGTCCATATCAGTGCCACCAATCAGTGCCCACCAGTGCATATCTGTGCCATATATCAATGCCCAGCAGTGCCTCCTATCAATGCCCACCAGTGCCCATCAGTGCCTCATCATAAGTGCAAACTAGCAGTGCTGCCTATCAGTGTCACATACCAGTGCCCATCACTGCCACCCAACAGTGCCCATCATTGCCACCCATCAGTGCCACCTATTAGTGCCCTTCAGTGCTACCTATCAATGCCCATCGGTGCTGTCCATCAGTGCCCGCCATCAGTACCAGCCACCAGTGCCAGCCATCAGTGCCACTCATCATTTCCCACCATTACCACCTATCAGTGTCCATCAGTGCCACCTTATTAGTGCCCATCAGTGCAGCCTGTCAGTGCCCATCAGTGCAGCCTATCAGTGCCGCCTCATCAGCATACATCAATGAAGGAGCAAAATTTTATAACAAAATATACAAGTTTTGTTTTGTTTTTTCAAAATGTTTGGTCTTTTATATTAAATACAACAAAAAGAAAGCTCTATTTGTGTGAAAAAAATGATAAAAATTAAATTTGGGTACAGTGTAGCATAACCGCGCAATTGTCATTCAAAGTGCGACATTTGGTCTGGGCAGGAAGGGGGTTTAAGTGTCCTGTAAGCAAGTGGTTAAGCTTCTTGTAGCGCCTAGTTGAGCCAGTAAAGAATGCATACAGAGCTTGTAAAACTTGAAAGCCTCACTGCATGAATTTGCAGCATCCTTTCCAACAAGGTTTAGGGAGTGTCCAAAACAAGGTATATTCTGTGCATATTTATTCACATTAACAATTTTGCTTGCATACCCTCGTAGTGAGCAGACATGTTGCTTGCATTGTCGTAACTTTGTCCACGGCATTCTTGTATGGAAAGTCCAACACTAATAGGCCCCTTTCACATTGGGACCGCCCGATCGTCAGCGTAATTCAGGGTTTTCTCCCCGGTATCCAAATCAGCAATTACTTGTACCCCCGTCCGGGGTCCCGGTACCAACCAATGCAAGAGAATGTAAACAGCAATTTCAGTTTTGGGAGTATCAGTAATGTGACACCAGGTAGTATACACTTACAGTTTGGTAAGAGAAGTCAGACTCGCCAAGGAACTTCCGTGCGTTCCACTCAGTCAACCGACCGGAAGTCTTCAGAGCGCCAGTGTAGCTCAAGGCCCCGCCCGCCCACTCCTTGCTTGAGAAATATGCAGCTCTGTGCGCTGATGCCATTGTGACACTGTCTGACCATGGGGTGGATTTGCAGCGCCAGCGCTGATGTGGGGCCGATTTGTTGGCAGTGCGGGCTAAGGGGCAGCTCTGCTTTGGGCCCCAAAACAATGGTAGGGCCCTGGGAAGTTACACCATTTGCCCTGCGGTAAAGATGGTCCTGTATATAATGCAGTTCAGAGTATATAGTGCAGTCCATATAGTATATATAATGCCGTTCAGAGTATATATTGCAGTCCGTAGAGTATATATAATGCAGTTCAGAGTATATAGTGCAGTCATTGTAGTATATATAATGCAGTTCAGAGTATATAGTGCAGTCATTGTAGTATATATAATACAGTGGAGAATATATAGTTCAGTCAGTGTAGTACATATAACACAGTGTATTGAAGTGGTTAAGGGGAACCCTATGCCAGAATTAAGAACAAAAACGGCATGGGTCCTCCCAAAATCCATACCACGCCCTTTGGGTTTGGCATAGATTTTAAGGGAAACTCCACGCCAAATTAAAAAAAAAATTGACGTGGGGTCCCTCCCAAAATCCATACTAGCATGCAACCTGGCAGGTCAGGATGGGGAAGACAAGCGAGGGCCCCCCGTCCTGAACCATACTAGGCCAACATGCCCTGAACATTGGGAGGGTGCTTTGGGGTCCCCCCCAAAGCACCTTGTCCCCATGTTTATGGGGACAAGGGCCTCTTCCCGTCAACCCTGGCCGAAGGTTGTCGGGGTCATTGGGCGGGGGGCTTATTGGTATCTGGAAGCCCCCTTTAACAAGGGGGCCCCCAGAGCCCACTCCCCCCTATGTGAATGGGTATCGGGTACATTGTACATTTTTTTTTAATTTTTCGGTCCGCCAGCACCGTGATTGACATGGATTACAATGCGGGAGACACTTTTTTTTTTTCAACCACTTCAGCCCCGGAAGGATTTCACACTTTAGGACCACAGCACTTTTTGCGATTCGGCACTGCGTCGCTTTAACTGACAATTGCGCGGTCATGCGACATTGTGCCCAAACGAAATTTGCGTCCTTTTTTTCCCACAAATGGAGCTTTCTTTTGGTGGTATTTGATCACCTCTGCGTCATTTCTGATCGCCGCTATAAACAAAAGAAGAGCGACAATTTTGCAAAAAAACCCAAATTTCTTACTTTTTGCTAAAATACAAATCCAAAAAAAATATATAAAAACATTTTTTTTCATTGGTTTTGGCGGTTTATATTCTTCCTCATATTTGTGATAAAAAAAAATCACAATCAGCGTTTATTGATTGGTTTGCACAAAAGTGGCCGCGTTTACGGATGATGAGAATTCATTTCTGGGGTTTTTATTTTTTTTACATTTTTTACTAGTAATGGCGGCGATCTGCGATTTTTAGCGGTACTGCGATATTGCAGTGGACATGTTGGACCATTTTGACACTTTTTTGGGACCATTGGCATTTATACAGCGATCAGTGCTATAAAAATGCACTGATTACTGTGTAAATGTCATTGGCAGTGAAGGGGTTAACCTGCAGGGGGCGCTCTAAGGGTTAACTGTGTTCCATGGGCGTGTTCTAACTGTGTGTGGGCTGCTCTAGCAGGGGAAGGGGAGCAATCGCAGCTTCCATATAGAGGAAGGCTGTGATCACAGCCCTTCCCCCTCTCACAGAACGGAGGTCCGTGTTTACTTACACGGACCTCCGTTCTTTCACTGCGGGGGGGGGGGCATCGCGGGTAGCCGGCGGAGATCGAGTCCGCCGCACCCGCTCCCTGGCCCCCCCCCGAACACAGTGAGCGTGCGGGCGCGCTCACAGTGCACGGTCTCGCAGCCACCGTCGTATGAGTTGGTTAAGCAAGTGGTTAATAAAGGAATTGTCCAAAACTGTCTCCTGTGGTTTTTACTTTTTGACACTTTTTTCGTGAATGGGTAGGGGTACAAGGTACCCGATACCCATTCACATGGAGGGCTCGAGGTCTGAAGGCCCCCTTGTTAAAGGGGGCTTCCAGATTTTCATAAGCCCCCTGCAGGTAGACCCCAACCCAGGGTTGTCAGGAAGAGGCCCTTGTCCCCATCAACATGGGGACAAGGTGCTTTGAGGTGGGGGCGCAGAGCCCCCCTTGCCTCAAAGCACCCACCCCCCATGTTGAAGGCATGTGGCCTGGTATGGTTCAGGAGGGGGGACCGCTCGCTCGTCCCCCCCTTCTGCCCTGCCAGGCCCCGAAGGGCCTGGTATGGACTGGGGGGGACCCTATGTCATTTTTTAATTGATATTTCATCTATATTGCTGGGAGCCAGCAATATATTACAGCCGCAAGCAAGTTTATATGACATTTTTCCTTTAGAAATGTCATTATTGCTGCGGCACTGTTCTACACATCGCACAGATGTGCCACTTTGCAGGCAGACTAAGGGGAACCCCCCAGGCATTAAATTTAAATGAACATTTCATTGTTATTGTTTCACTTTAAGCATCATTAAAATCACTGCTCCTTTAAAAATGATTGTTTTAAAAACTTTTTTTTCCCTACTTGGCAGCTGTTGGTCTCATTCCAGCTAGGCTGCTATCTAGCTGCACTCTTCCTGTCTGACTATCCACCTGCAGGGGGATTGATGTAGACACAGCCTCTGGATGGAGTCCAAACCAGATTTAAGCCTGCAAGCCCTTAGTGTCATGCTTGTGATAGTGTTTGCGACGCATACTTTAAGCTCCCTGTTTACCTGCCTTGTTCCAGTGCCTTGACCTTTACCTTCACCCAATCCCTACCTTGCCAGCTAGTTTGGATGTCCTTGTTATCAACCTCAGATTGGACTTTGGACTACTCTTTGAACTCTGCCTGTCTTTTGACCATGTATTTGACCCTGACTATTCTCTGAACATTGCCTGTTCTGAACATAGACTTCCTTTAGATCACTCTACCTGTTTGCCGACCGCAAGTACCTGTTTGACCTGCTTAGCTCACTCCTACCCCAGCATGGTGGCCAGGCACTATAGCATTGGTTATAAGACCAGTAGGCCTACTTTCCTTATGGGAAAGGGGGCTGCTATAGGTAAAGAGCCAGCTATAGTGCCTGACCACCAATGCTAAGAGTAGGCGTAATACATTGCAGTGGCTGGGGATAGTGGAGTGTAAACCCACCTGATTCACTGTGATATGAATAGTCCCAGCATTCTTTTTCAGGTCTAGTTTTTTTTTATTTTTTTGAGGTGTTTAGTTGTTTTTCTTTTTTGTGTACTTATGTCCTTTTGTAAAGTTTATTAACCCCATGCAAAAAAGTGATGATGTCATGCACTTAGACTCTGCCCTAAGCGGTTTGCTACAAATAGCATCTTCTGGGGCATGCTATAGGGTGGAGTCTTAGTTTGTGATGTCATGCACTGTGAACCTGGAAGCGGCCCGCCTCTCTATTGAGACTGGCTGCGATTCACATATGTGCGGTTTTTATTACTTTTTTAACTATGTTACTTTGTTTAAATAAATGAGGCACACTTTTCATCATTTTAACACTATGTGGTTCCCCTGGTTTTTCTTTTAATTATAATTCAACCAGAGGGTGATCGGTGATTCCTGACCTGAAATGACGATTATGGGCGGCTCTGTGGAGGAAGCCTGGTCATAGCCTGGCTGTTTTTACTGCTCTGTAATGGGGGTGAAATAATTCGGGTAAACAGGAGCCATTTAGTGTTTGGTAAAGATACACATTGGTGGGATTTAACTCGTTCACATCTGGCACTTTATTGGACTTTTTTGAATATATCTCAATGTATATATTTCCAATAAACATAGTAAAAAAAAATCTTTGTGTAGCAATCCAAGCCAAACAACAGGAACAGTCCATATCACTTTTAAACATCAACCTAACCTAAGTGCATTAAACAAAAGAACACAACTGCACTCAATATACAATGTCAAGATCCTTATAGTCGTCTGCCATCAGTAAAACACACAGCTATATTTAAGTAATCATCCTGTAAGGAATACTAGAGAAAAATCTACAAACACTACAATTTACACAACTATAGTAAATGATATGTTACAAGACTTGATACATTTAAATAGCACTGGTCTCCGAGCAAAAGATGATTTCACTGTGGATGATCAAATTCCTATGTGCTACAATAGCACATGTTTGCCTCAAGGCGCTGTCTATCAATGGCTGTGCATGGGAAAATCTGTCTAAAAACAAGCAATAAGATGCTCACATTTTTTACCTATTCAACAGACAACAGACTGATTTATTTCACATATCTGGAATAAATACACAAAGCACACTAAGGTTCAGGAAAGAATACACATGCCTCTTGTATTTAGACAATATTTGCTTATTCTGGAGTTCGGCTTTAACTAGGGACATACTAAAGATTGTTTGGCAGTTGAATGTTTCCTAACCTTCAACCACCATCTCATTTCTTTGACTTCATAATTACAAACATTAATTGTTCTGAACACTTAATCAAAGTCTTTGACAGCAAAAAAATGTTTCTACATTTTTAAGGCTGGCCATACACGGTGCAAATTTCTTTCCTGCAACCACGGGTTGCAGGAAAGAAATTCACACGATTCCCATCAATGATTCCATCCCAAACCATGATTCCATCAACACGATTTAAAGTGTTACTAAACCCAGTGATATAAAAATAGTTAATCTGCCCCCCCCCCCACAGTGCCCACAGTTTTTAAATCTTCTTTTTACATTTAAATACTGCTACTATATACCTTTTGGGATGATCTGTATACCATGGTTTCCTGATAACCTGCATAGTTTGTCCATAGCTGTGTGTTCAAGTAGGAGGAGATTTCCATTACAGCCTATATTCACGCCCATGTGTGTGATGCCAATATCATGTAACCTGAACAGTTCAACTGAAACAGGAAATGTTCTATCCAGCATTAGAGATCAACCTGAGTACGTGCTGGTTTACCACCCTGCTATGTGTTATATGGCTAATATGATAATAGGTGTATTGCGCTTAGGATAAAGGTTGCTCGACTGCTGCCCTCCAGTATTCCCTCCCGTGGGTGGGATTGGTGTAAAGTGAATGAGGTTTGGGTGTGGCGCTGGTCCACACATCACTTCCGGTCCCGGGTTAGCGCGCTACAGCTGATCGCGGCTCTAACCGCAGTAAGCCGTTGTGGCTTCCTCTCATAGAGCGGGGACGCGCCGGCACTAGGAAGCTGAAATAGTCAGGACCTTACCCCCCTTCTTTTACTTTTACATCACGGACCTACCTCACCACCATTTGATTTGAGGTTCAGATGTATTTTATGGAAAGTTTTTTTAATAACAAAAATATTTTTTATGTATAAATTGGACTTGTCCCTATCTTTTTTGAATAAAATTCCGTTCATTTGAATACTACACCATGGAATCTCCTTTATGTTTTTCTCCCTGACACGCATGGATGGAGTCGCCATTACCAGGAGCAACCAAGGACTAAAAGACAAAGATAGGCACTTAACCCCTGTAGGGGTAGGGCCCTCTGGTAAGGAGGGGAACATTGGGGGAGCACGTGTGACTCACATAAAAAGCTTTGAATATGGAAAATGATTGAACTGTCACCTTTGAGCACTTTGCACCTTTATTATAAACAGATGATGATAAACTGATATTCACCGAAGATCCAGACTGAGAAAAGCGGATTAACCATTTCTTATCACATACAACAAAAGGATTTCCTAATTTGTTTGTTTTTTGGTTTATGGACACATTTGTTGTTTTTCTGAGGAAAGCAGCACGCACATACCAGACCCTAATTTTGGACTGTACATATACTCTTAAATATTTGGTTACAATTTCTAGAAAAGTTTTTTATTATTTAAGTTGTGCGTTTCATTTATATTTATTTTTTGTTAGTGACGTTGCCTTACAATTTTTATGTGTTTAATTATAGCACTACAAACACAACATATACATCATTTTTCAAGCACCCTTTGCACATTTATGGACTAACACGGAAATCTACACTGAAACTATTGCATTTTATTAGCGTTTTTTGCACTGACATACACTATTTTCCCTTATACCCAAAGCTCAGACAGCGCCACACCCAAACCTCATTCACTTATGTGTTATATGGACTTGCTCAGATTGACATTGCAGGAGGGAAGAATCTATGCATACAAGATAAAGCAGCCTTGTTTAAAGAATGCTGAGGATTAACCCCTTAAGTTCCACAGTGAGTATAACAAGCATGCTATGCTGCACATACAGACTGATTTTACTGTTGTGGGTTTAGTAACACTTTAATTTGGTACATTCAGCCTGCCCATTAACTTTTCAAATCTCAGCTGGTTCCTGCTGAACCGGCCAAGATTCGAACTGTGTATGGCTGGCCTAAGTCAGGGATTTTAGAAATTGGTGTGTGGATGTCATGTCTACATATACATCATTCCTAAGCTTCATATTAAAGTGATACTAAACCCTCCCATTTTTTCACTTAGATCTGTTACTAAATAATATCATTACACGAGAAGTCTAAACTTTTGTGTCATTTTCGCTTCTAAGTTGTTTTATTCAGGCTCTGTTTTTCTCATTTCCGGTTTCTCCTGTTTGCTGGGTGACCCGTGTATTGCTGATCTCAGATTCACCTGTGCGTGTGTGCTAACACCTATGTGACTACAGCTCTGCGTAGGAACGCTGGCTGCGCCCACATTCGCTGTGTTCCCGGACACAGAGGATGCTGTAGCTCCGCCTCCCATGTGCTTTGATTGACATGAAAATCCAGAGCTCTGAACTCCAGCTCTGCCTCTTCTCTGCCCCTTCAGTTCAGAGCTCTGGATTTTCATGTCAATCAAAGCACATGGGAGGCGAAGCTACAGCATCCTCCGTGCCGGGGAACACAGTGAGTGCGCAGGGCTGTAGTCACATAGGTGTGAGCGCGCTCGCACAGGTGACACTGAGATCGGCAATGCACGGGTCACCCAGGAAACAGCAATAAACGGAAATGCATTCATCAGCCACTTCTCATGTAGTGCTATTATTTAGCAACAGATATAGGTGAAAAAATGGGAGGGTTTAGTATCACTTTAAATTCATAAGCAAGTTTTTTTTTAAAAAAAAAACTTAAATAATAAAGTTATAGATGAGCAATATCACTGACTTGTGTATGCGATTTACTTTTGTTCATAATTAACTGAAAGCGAATAAAAATCTTACTGCACTGCCTGTATACTCTCCTTCTATACCTACGGTAGGCCTGTGCAGGTGCCAGGATCCAGAATAGAAAGGCACAGGCACAGGAGCAATCACAAGGCCTGGAACACAAGTGACTAAGGCAGCCCATTGATGATTCCTTTTTTTTGTTCAACCAACGGGTTGAATGAAAAAAAAAATACTTGATTCCCCCAACCACACATTCCATGCGGACAGGGGAATCCTCCCTGCTGAGCCTTTGTATTCTGACAGCAGGGAGACTTCCTTGCTGTCAGAATACACTGATCAGAGCTGCTGGCTATAGCCTGCAGCATTAATGGAGAGGACATTTTTTGACAGGGCGGTTGTACAGAATTGTCAATTGGTAGGTTGACTTCTGTACTACCACCCTGCCCATATATAGATTGAAATTAGGCCGGTCCCTGCTGAACTGGCCGAATTTTGATCTAAGTATGGCTGGCCTAAGGACAAAAAGAGAACAAAAAGGCAAGCCAGATGATACGCTATAGACAGGTATACAGAGAAGAGGCAATACACGCAGATAAAAGTGGTCAACAGCATATGTTCACCACAGTTGTTGAAAAGTTGGACAAGAATGAATAATTCAAATTATAAGGCATGGGCCTATCAGATAGGCCACCCAACGACCAACTGAAAGCATGCACAAGGCAGGCCAACAACACTGCCGCTAACTGCAAGACAGTGTCTTATGATTGTAAGCCTACAACAGGACATGCTGTTAATGGCAGGAGCTCCAAATGAGAAGCTTTACAATAGATTCACAAAAAAAAAATTCTTAAAGTATTATTAAAGGCATTTTTTTATTAAAAATAACAATTTTTTTTTTTTTTCCCATTAGGGGACAAATTTTATACTTACCTGCTCTGTGTACTTGTTTTTTGCGCAGATCAGCCCCGACCCTCCTCTTTTCGGGTCCCTCGCTGGTGCACCTGGCCCCTCCCTCCTGTCGAGGGCCCCAAAGCAGACAGCTTGCTGTGGGGCCACCCAAGCAAGCTTTCTCCTGAGTCGCTGCTCTGTGTGTCTATTCAGACACAGAGCCATGGCTTGGCCCTGCCCCTTCTCTCTTTTCATTCACTCACTGGCTGCCAATGGCTCCCACTGCTGTCTCAGCCAGTGAGGAAGGAGAGACTCTAGAGAGCTGAGCCTCTCGTGCAACATCGCTGGATTGAGATGAGGCACAGGTAAGTATTGGGGGTGGGGGGGGGGCTGCTGTGCACAAAGTTTTTTACATTCAAGCATAGAATGCATAAGGGTAATACATCCTTCAGCAGCCCTTACAACTACTTTAAGACAGTATATACAGTGAATCACAATGCCAGAGATACTAAAAAATAGATTTCTGGTTTAGATACACTTTGAAGGCTTACAGTACCTGAGAAGTGCAGTAGAACCTATGCTGTCAATTACTTTTATTCATCTTTCTCTATAAAATAAAATTAATTTCATAGAAATGTCTTAGCAAACATATGTATATATAGTTTTATTTATTGCTTTTAATCATATACAGTTGTGCTCATACGTTTTCATACCCTGGCAGAATTTATGATTTCTTGGCCATTTTTCATAGAATATGAATGATAACACACAAACATTTCTTTCACTCGTGGTTAGTGTTTGGTTGAAGCCATTTATTATCAATCAGCTATATTTACTCTTTTTACTCTTTTTAAATAATAATAACAACAGAAACTACCCAAATGACTCTGATCAAAAGTTTACATACCCTGGTGATTTTGGCCTGATAACATGCACACAAGTTGACAAAAAGAGGTTTGAATGGCTATTAAAGGTAACCATCCTCACCTATGATTTGTTTGCTTGTAATTAGTGTGCGTGTATAAAAGATGAATGAGTTTCTGGACTCCTGACAGACCATTGCATCTTTCATCCAGTGCTACACTGATGTTTCTGGATGCTGAGTCATGGGGAAAGCAAAAGAATTGTCAAAGGATCTGCGGGAAAAGGTAGTTGAACTGTATAAAACAGGAAAGTGATATGACAAGATATCCAAGGAATTGAGAATGCCAATCAGCAGTGTTCAAGCTCTAATCAAGAAGTGGAAAATGAAGGGTTCTATTGAAATCAAACCACAGTCAGGTAGACCAACTAAAATTTCAGCCACAACTGCCAGGAAAATTGTTCAGGATGCAAAGAAAAACCCACAAATAACTTCAGGTGAAATACAGAACTCTCTGAAAACATGTGGTGTAGCTGTTTCAAGATGCACAATAAGGAGGCACTCGAAGAAAGATGGGCTGCATGGTCAAGTCGCCAGAAGAAAGCCATTACAAATGCCACAAAGTATGCCGCTTACAATACACCAAACAGCACAGAGACAAGCCTCAAACCTTCTGGCACAAAATCATTTATAGTGATGAGACAAAAATTTTAATTTTTTGGCCACAACCATAAACATTACATTTGGAGAGGAGTCAACAAGGCCTGTGAAACACGGAGGTGGATTGCTGATGTTTTGGGGATGTGTGAGCTACAAAGGCACAGGAAATTTGGTCAAAATTGATGACAAGATGAATGCAGAATGTTATCAAAAAATACTGGAGGAACATTTGCATTCATTAGCCAGGAAGCTGCGCATGGGACGTACTTGGATATTCCAACATGACAATGATTCAAAACACAAGGCCAAGTCGACCTGTCATTGGCTACAGCAGAATAAAGTGAAGGTTTTGGAGTGGCCATCTCAGTCTCCTGACCTCAATATCATTGAGCCTCTTTGGGGAGATCTCAAACGTGCAGCTCATGCAAGACAACCCAAGAATTTCCAGGAACTGGAGGCTTTTGCCAAGAGGATTTGGCAGCTTTACCATCTGAGAAGATAAAGAACCTCATCCACAAATACCACAAAAGACTTCAAGCTGTCATTGATGTTAAAGGGGGCAATACACGGTATTAAGAACTGGGGTATGTAAACTTTTGATCAGGGTGATTTGGGTAGTTTCTGTTGTCATTATGATTTAAAAAGAGTAAACACAGTTGATTGATAATAAATGGCTTCAGCCAAACATTAACCATGAGTGAAAGAAAAGTTTTTGTGTTATCATTCATATTCTCTGAAAAATAAGCAAGAAATCATAAATTCTGCCAGGGTATGTAAACTTATGAGCACAACTGTATATATACTGTATATATATATATATATATATATATATATATATATATGCATTATCTCTCAAACCGACTTCGGTAAATAATAGTTAGTTGACACAAATGAGAAAAATTTAGTATTACTGTTGTCTTTGATGGGTTTAGTGGGACTAGTTTTCAAATGTATGGGGTCAAGAATTATGGCACATAACGGGGGAAATTGTAGTTACTGTCGAACTTCAGAAAACACCATAAACACCTACTCCAAGAAATAGAAGAGTCTACCATTTCGACGGTTTAGGAGAACCGTTTTCGGAGGTCAAGGACCTTTAAGAACCCAACAGAACGTACTCGACGTGCAAACTCTAGAGGGGTTTCTCCGAGTTACTATAACTCCAGTCCTCTGACTCTACCGGTGAG
>BLSH010287003.1:926066-944536 GCA_018402905.1 Glandirana rugosa | reverse complement strand
CTTAGGGAGCCTGTGGGCACGGTCGATGACCAGCTCCATGTTTTTGAGCTCTGGGCAGACGGTTTTGATTAGTGTACGCACGTATGGGGTCAGGTCCTGAGTTTGTATTTCCTCAGAGATGCCCCTGATTTTAAGGTTGTTACGGCGAGACCTGTCTTCAAGGTCTGCCAGCTTATCCCTTATCCATTCATGTTCCTCTTTGTGGTCGGTATGTGTGTCGATCAGTTCGTTGACCGTGGACGCGCAGGTGGCTAGTTGGGTTTCTACATGAGACACTCTGTTATTTATAACGGAGATTTCCTGCTTGAATTGTTGCATCATGGATACCATGTCAGAGTGTATGGTGTTACTCAGGGACATTAACATTTCTTTGAGTGTAGTGTCCATGACTGGCTGGTTGTTAGTTGGAAATAGTGCTATGGTGTCCGCTTTCGTGGCATGGGTATGCGGTTGAAGGGATGTGTGATTCATCTCCCTAGTGGTTTGCTCTGGCGTGTCCAATCTCATTCTTGCCTTAGCTGGGCTTCCTGATATTGGAGTATTTGAGGATGGGTCGTTGGTGTCTGGGGATGTACTGTCCATCTCTATGGGTTCGTTGTCTGATGTAGGCTCCATTCCCGATATGGATGGCTCTCTCTGCGGGATTGCTGTGTGTTGAGACAATCGGTCCTGCGAGGCCGCGGTGGCAGCGCTATCGTGGTTCCTGCGGTCCGCTGGCTGAAACATGTAGGCCGTAAGTTTCTGTATTGGTCTGTCCTCTTTCCTCTTGCTGGCCATCGAAGACTACAGTAAGGATTGGTTCTGGAACAAGCACTTGCTCGTGGTTAAGTTGCGAGCTGACGCTGGGAGATTATATTGCCCGTAATGGTGTACTGAGCTTTTAGGGTCTGGTGTCCATCTCAGCTTCCAGCTGGTCGTTGGGCATTAACTTGCGGTCAGTTTGTTGGTGGAGGAGGGGAGGGGTCCCCTAGTGCCGTGTTCGGAGTCAACAGCAGGAGGGTAGGGTTAGAGTATGCTCTGTGGGGCTTATGGCTTTCGCACGGGTGAACTTTTTCAGGTGCCACGGAGGTACCTCCAGTGCGGCTGTTATATTCCGCTTGTGTTGACGTTGAGGGTAAGAGGAGACACTCCAGGTATGTTAAAATGCTCACCGAGCCTCTTAAAAAGTGGGGATGTCTTCGGGTTTCCCCTGATGCACCGGAGCTTTCCTGTTACTCATCCGCTGTCTCTCTCATCCAGGTCCCCCCTTAGTAAGGTGGTTATATAGTGCTTAGGTAGTTTAACCTGCTGTGAGAGCAGGGACAGTGGTAAAACAGGCAGATGGAGATTTCCACAGGGAGAGGTCGGGTGTACCAAGATGGCCGTTATAAGAAGGCCTCAGTGCTGTGAGCAAGAATGGCAGGGTATATGAAGTTTAACAAAGGTTTAATCTTGTAGGCAGAGCTGTTTGCGTTCATGAGAGACTTGGTACAGATGATTTAGAGCACTAATATTGCCGTAGAGGTGTACCAATATGGCGGCCGCGGAGGCCTCACTGAAGCCTCGGGCTCGATTTCGGGATGCGGCGGCTCCGAGTATCGGCGCGTTCGTCCCTGATAGAGATACAGGGGTAGATTGAAGCAGATGGCTTTTTTTTATAGCAGTGGTGGTAGATTAGGGGCCGGATGGATGAAATTAAGGGCTTGATGGCCGGGTGCCGAGCGGCCCTCGCCCTAGGCCGATGCTGCAGAGAGCGCTCCCGCTACACGGCTTTCAACAGGGAGGTAGAGGGGATTGTGTAGATCAGTGCTGGGCTGATAGATGGACTCACCGGATCTGAGGAACGGAGGATTGCGATGGATTGCTCGGAGCTCACTGAAAAGCGTCCGTCTCGTTCCCCGTCAGGCCACGCCCCCGTGTCAATTTTGTTTTTGAAGTGATTGGCAATCTCCTGGGAAGTTAGCAAGTTGGTGGGTGGAGGCAGTGGGGGTGGAGTAAGGAATTAAGGGTAGAGAAGAGTTGACGAGGCTTAGATGAGAGGGATTTGATGAGAGTGGTGTAGTAGATTTGTTTAGCTGAGTGGAGGCAGTACTTGTATTTGAGAAGTACAGATATGTAGAGGGTGAAGTCTTGTAGGGATTTCATTTTATGCTACACTCGCTCAAGAGCACGGCTGTGTTTCTTGAGCCTTCTGGTGTCATCTGTTTGCAGGGTTGTAGCAGACGAGGCCTGGTTCTGCATGTAGATACGGGGCAAGCGTGTCCAGGGAGTATGACAATATGTTGTAAACAGAAATGGCCAGGTCTGGGCAGGACAGGGGTGTGATTTCATAACAAAGGAAATCAGTGGCAGAATGAAAAAGGGAAGGGTTGTGTTGGCAAAGGTTCCTGCGGGTAACTTTTTGCAGGTTGGCGGCATGGGCGGTAGGAGACAGGGAGAGTGTGAAACTGATGAGGTTGTGTTTGGAGAGAGGAAAGGGGTGTTAGAGAAGTTGCAGGGAGTGCATAGGTGGGAGAATACAAGGTCAAGAGTGCTGCCATTGGAGTGAGTGGTGGTTTGTGTCCATTGTGTTAGGTTGAAGGAGGAGGTTAAATTGAGTAGTTGGGAAGTGGCTGAGGTGTTAGCATTAACTGGAATGTTAAAGTCTCCAAGGATGATGGCAGGTACTTCAGAGGAGAGGAAGTAGGGCAGCCATGCAGAGAAGTCATCAAGAAAGCGTGACACAGGGCCAGGGGGGTCGGTAAATTACTGCAACCCTCAAACAAACTGGAGAAAATAGACGAATGCAGTGCACATCAAAAGAACAGAGGGAAAGAGAGGGAGGGGTAGGAAGAACCAGGAAGGCGCTTTTTGGGGAGAGGAGAAGTCCAACTCCTCCTCCTTTTTGTCCGCTGGATCTGGGTGAGTGAGTCCAGGAGGCCACCATGGCAGAGAGTAGCTGGAGAGGCAGTGTCGGTTTCCTGGAGCCAGGTTCCGGTAATAGCAAGGAAATTGAGGCAGTTGGAAAGGAAAAGGTCATTGACAGAGGCACGTTTGTTGGAGACAGAGCAGGCATTCCAGAGGTCACACATATGGGGGGGGGGGGGGGAGTGAGTGACTCGTGGAATCAGGGGAATTGAGATAAGGCAGTATCTGAGGGATACTGAGGGACAGTATCAAAGGGATTTCTGCACATTAAATTATTTTATTTAGAAAAAGACAACACAAGACAAGCATGTCAGAGCTATCCCAAATAACAGTTTTGGGCTTCCTTGCTTATGCCCTTCTTCAAATAGGAACACATCTGTATCATGTATACACATTTATAAGCAATTTCTCTAAACTGGAATCACTTATTTAATTAATTAGCAATTAAGTACACAACCACATGCTGAATTCATTATTCAGAAGACAATATGATGGTTTTAATGAGACAGGTCAATCACCTTACATATTGTCAGAAACATCCAAGTGTCCTACTGTTAAAAGAAATATGCAAAATACGTAAGTTACAAGAAATATATGTCACAGGAGGTTTTTGGGGAGTAAAAATATATACAAAATTAACAAAATGTATAAATATTAGACAAAATGCCATATTTAAATGAAGGGATAAAGATCCAATTCTAAGTTTAACCCTTGAGGTTACAGAGTATTGAGAGAATGGATCCATTGTACCTCCGTACATAGGAGTTTAATTGTATTTAATTGGGTATACATGATATGGTTATCAGATGTGTTTCTGTAGAAGGGCATAAGCATGGAAGCCTGAAACTGTTATTTGGGATACCTCTGACAGGCTTGTTTTATGTTGACTTTTTCTAAATAAAATAATTTTATGTGCAGTAATCCCTGTGGACTTTGTATATATTTTTTTATTGTGCATTGGTTTGGCAAGTTAGTGAACTGAGAACAGGCTGGGTTTGCCTCAAACCGATTCTCAAACTGAACCTGATCTCATCCTTACCTTGGACCCGTCATTAACCACTAGTTTAGACATTTGTAATATAACATGTCAAGTCTCCACTGAACACTTATGTCTTGAAATCCTCTACTTCAGAGATTATTATTGTTAGCATGGAGTTCATATACACATAGGTACAACAGCCATTCTCATATCATATACTGAGATCAGTAGTTCTGCTACAAGGTGGTAATGTTACTTTAATGCTTGTATAATGTAATGGTCTCTCTAATGGAACTACTTGGTTATGATGTAATTTCCTGTCTCTTTGCATCTGTTATTTTTCAGTAGAACAAGAAGGCACCAGCCATACAGTATATCGAGCAACATTTTGATCAGTAAGAGTCATATCTGCAGTAGCTTTCCAACTTGTTATGCAACCAAAGTACTTAAAAGGAGAGAGAGGGGAGGTGGTATCTCTGAATGTATACCAACATCCCAAATGAGAACAAAAATTGGAAAAAACCCTCCAAAGAAAGGGACTTTGGGCATACCGGGATTGGAGACATATCGACACCGTGGGTTGTTAAATATTTAACCACTTCCCGACCGCCGTATGCAAAATGATGACCGGGAAGTGGCTTAGTTATCCTGACTGGACGTCATATCACGTCCTCAGGATAACAAGCCGCCGCGCGCCCGGGGGGGGGGCACGCATCGCGGTGATCGGTGGTGTGGGAGGTCAGTCTGACCCCCCGCAATACCGATCTCGGTAAAGCGCTTCGATCCGAAGCACTTTACCATGTGACCAGCCGTGACCAATCACGGCTGGTCACAGTGTAACACAGGAAAGCTGTTTAACGGCTTTCCTGTACACAGGTCTGCAGACCTGAGGAGCGGAGAGCCGATCGGCTGCATCCCTGACAGGGAGGGTTTGTGCTGATGATTTATCAGCACAGCCCTCCCTCGGATCGCCACCCTACACCACCAGGGAGCCTGCCCAGGGACCACCAGGGATGTGCCCACCCAGGACCACCAGGGAGCCGACCAGGGACCACCAGGGAGCCGATCTGGACCACCAGGGTGACCCCCCTAGACCACCTGGTAAGTGACATAGTGCCCAGTGTGGATGGCACTCAGTGCCACCTTCAGATGCCACCCTAGACCACCAGGGAATGAGCCCCTATCTGTGTATATGCCCACCAGTGCCCACCAGTGCCCCTATCAGTGCCCACCAGTGCCCCTATCAATGCATACCAGTGCCACATATCAGTGCCCACCATTGCCACCTACCAGTGCCCACCTGTCAGTGCCCATCAGTGCCACCTATCAGTGCCCAGTGCCGCCTATGAGTGCCAATCAGTGCTGTCTATGAGTGCCCATCAGTGCCGCTTAGCAGTGTCCGTCAGTGCTGCATATCAGTGCCCATTAGTGCTGTATATCAGTGCCACCTCTCAGTACCCGTCAGTGCTGCTTATCAGTGCCGCCTAACAGTGCTCATCATTGCTGCATATAAGTGCCTCATCATCAGTGCTACCTCATCAGTGCCGCCTCATCAGTGCCAATCAGTACTGCCACATCAATGCCCGTCAGTGTAGCCTCATCAGTGCCCACCAGTGATGGAGAAAATTTACTTATTTACAAAGTTTTGTGACAAAAATAGAGAATTTTTTTTTTTTCAAAATTTTCGGTCTTTTTTTATTTGTAGCTCAAAAAATGAAAACCGCAGGGGTGATCAAATACCACCAAAAGAAAGCTCTATTTGTGGGAACAAAATGATAAAAAATCTGTTTGGGTACAGCGTCGCACGACCGCGCAATTGTCATTCAAAGCGCAACAGCACTGAAAACTGAAAATTGGTCTGGTAGTAAAGTGTTCTAAGTGCATAGTACTGAAGTGGTTAATATTTTTTGTTGTAAACAAAGGACAGCTAAAACAAGGTCAGGAGGCCAAAGTACAAACACTTGTAAAATTGGAGATCAGATGGACAGAACATGACATAACAAGACAAAACAAAACAGAACAAAAGCGCTGTGCTAAGACATATCGTGGTAAAGGAACCCCCAAGGTTGGAAAAAGACTGCAAAGAAATCCAACGCATTTTGAGGCAGTTGTTGGGCTCTTCTTCAGGGATGTTACAAATGGAGTTCTACAATACACAAAATTACAATAGATAATATAATAACACAGCAGTTCAAGTATGTACAATGCATGGCTTTAGATGGATAGAACAATATGCATATCACTAACCGTTTGAGAACAAGCAGACCAAGTAAGACACCATAGAGCCCTCTTTGGATAGGAAGAGGGTGAGTCTTCGTACATGTGATTGTGATGTCAGAGGTTTTGGTTATATTAAAATTTAAATTTGGAAAAATTCCTCCTGAGGGTGGCTTACTCGTGCCATGTGTAGGGGGACTGACCCAGAATCAGAGGGAGAATGAAAGTAATATGACCGGTCGGTGTGTCACTTATTGATATCGCCACTCGGGGTCGGCTTCAAGAAGAGAGTGTGAGCACGGCAGGATGTGTCCAAAATGAAAAAATATGTATATTACAAGAACCAGGGTGACCAGATATGGATACAGGGGTACATCTAATAATTAAAGACAAACGCAAAGGTCAGAGTTCAAAGCAGCCCCTAAGTTTTTACCAATGTGGTGAGAAGCCATCTACACACATATATGTGTACATGCACATGTAGTTAGGACTTACATCAGCGTACAGACTGATTCTGGTCTGCCAGAGGCAGGTGCCCACCACCCACATGGATCGGGGGGGGGGAACAAAGGAATCGTCCAAAGAGGAGAAACGCTGAAGCAGAATCGGACTACAGGCCAGCTGAAAAAAGAAAAAGAGAAAAAAAAGGAGAGGGGGGGGGGGGACTGGTGAGTCACACAAATGCTGTGACATAGAATTGATAGTCAGATAGCAAAGGAGTGGTGGAAAGAGGATGCTCAATGAGCCAAGTATAGAACTAAGAAAGAAAGAAAAGGAGAGAAGGAGAGGGGTGAAAGGAAGAAAGGAAAAAAGGAAGGGAAGAGAAAGAAGGAGAGGGAAAAGGGAAGGGGAAGGAGGAAAGGAAGGGTGGGAAAGTTGCGAAGTGCTGATGGTTGGTACAGTCCAGCCGACATTGAACATGGGGGAAGAAGTTAGAGGTGACAGATACTAAACCACCAGACAACGAACCTGTCCATGAAGCAGCTGCAGGAAGAAAAGGGAGAAGGAATTATACAATGTGATATAGTGATATGCATAATGATCAATAGTGATATATCGATTCATCCTGTCATGTACCGTCCAGAGGCCCGCAGAGAATGAGGAAATAGGGGTAATAAAGGGTCAAGAAGGAAATAGATCCAATAATAGACACTTTGATGACACACATTCTGATGTATCACACATTTCATCTAACTCCTCTATTCTCTCCAAAGGTTCCAATAAAAGCCGAAAATCACGTAAATTTAAGAGACGCTTCCGCAGTGGGGAAGCCCAGGAACACTCAAATAAGAAATGAACCGTTGAACACTCTACGACTCACAATTCGGGTGCCTCTACTTCTATAATGTATCAGGTAACTCTGGTGGTGGTTTTCTGTAAGACCCAACTTTCAACCCACACTCCCTACCACGCTGTCTACCCCCTCTATTATTCACCCGTCAAGTAACACGTCCTCAAGAGATGATGGTTTTTTAGAACCGGATCCTCCCACTCTGGGGACACGGTAACACTTGCTAATCCAGAACCTCACCAGTTGAGCAGTACCCTTTGCCCTATAGATAACCATATGACCATTGTCAATTTGTCCCAATATCCTCTCTCCCCCCCAGTGAGACAGATATACTAATGAAAGGCCTGAGCTTCTGCCCAGATAGGAATGCGGATACATTTGAACTGACTAAAGACATACACCTCTTTGCCAGGCGACTACTGTTAAAATCAATAAGGATAGAGCCAAAGATACCCCCAGCAGTTGTGAGCAGAGGGGCTTGAGGAGCAGGAGACTCCGACTCCCTCTGCCCATGAGCAGATAGAGGAATTGAGAGAACAATTTGACCCTGACACTCAAATTAACTCAGAAAGTGCCCATGGTACCACTTTGAAGAAAAAAATCAGACAAGTTCCCATCACTAAGTTTAAATTCAAATTTAGCAGCATTTTTAAAACTCACCAAATTGAAATTAAAAAATTGAAATCCATAAATCTAGCAATAACTGCAGCTCGGTAGAAAAATTGGGTCTGCATAAACTTATCAAAAATCATAAAATTTATGATAATTTTCCCTCATGACCCTTTATTACCCCTATTTCCTCATTCTCTGCAGGCCTCAATAAGTAACACACCAACCGGTCATATTACTTTCATTCTCCCTCTGATTCCGGGTCAGCCCCTAAACATGGCACGAGTAAGCCATCCTCAGGAGGAATTATTCCAAATTTTAATTTTAATATAACCAACACCTCTGACATCACGATCACATGTGCAAAGACTCACCCTCTTCCTATCCAAAGATGGCTCTATGGTGTCTTACTCGGTCTGCTTGTTCTCAAACGGTTAGTGATATGCATATTGTTCTATCCATCTAAAGCCATGCATTGTACATACTTGAACTGCTGTGCTATTATATTATCTATTGTAATTTTGTGTATTGCAGAACCCCATTTGTAACATCCCTGAAGAAGAGCCCAACAACTGCCTCGAAACGCATTGGCTGTCTTTGCAATTCTTTTTCAACCTTGGGGGTTCCTTTACCACGATATGTCTTAGCACAGCGCTTTTGTTCTGTTTTGTTTTGTCTTGTTATGTCACCTTGTTTTAGCTGTCCTATGTTTACAACAACAAATATTAGATATTTTACAACCCACGGTGTCCGTATGTCTCCAATCCGGGTATGCCTAAAGTCCCTTTCTTTGGAGGGTTTTTTCCAATTAAAGTACTTAAAAGAAACATATGGCCAAAGTGGAGGGGCAGAGCAGAGAGTGGTGATTAATAATGAAGTGAAGATCGAGAACTGAGTAGCCATCAATCACGTGACCATTCAGTTCTCAGTCTTAGAGCCAATGGTTGACAATTGCAGCAGCAGCCCGATGCTGCAACTACATAGGTGCGTGTGGGTGTTTTTTTATTTCCCAGCCAAAACTTGAAGTCATGGACGTTTAAAATGAAGATTTTGCTGATAAGAGCGGGTACATGGTAGTGTATACAAGAGGACAGACCAAACTCACCTACAGATGAGAGGACAGTGAAATATCAAAAAGCTCCAAGTACTATATCAATGAGGATAGATGATGATCAAATTGTGCACATATGCAAGTATGAAATTGTAAATGAAATGTGGGAGAAGTTACAGAAAGTGCATTAGAGAGAAAATATTAGAAATAATCTGTACTTAATTAAAAAGAGATTATTATATTTATTATTAATAATAATATGATTATGAGATGTGTTTCTATCTGAAGAAGGACGTAACCAAGGAAGCCTGAAATCGTTATTTGGGATACCTCTGACTTGTTTGTCTTATATTGACTTTTTCTAAATAAAATACTTTTATGTGCTGCAATCTCTTTGGATTTTGAACTATATATCAGTGGTATCCAAGCTTTTTGGCACCGGGGATCGGTGTTGTGCAATAAAATAGTGCCAAGGCCCAGGGCGGGGGGGGGGATGGGGGTGTTATGTGGCTTTTCACAGGCAATTTGTTGGGAAAATGGCTGGTGTTAGTGCTTCAATCATCACGGCAACATGGCTGATATGGTGTCAGGATGATTGAAGCACATTATTTCTGTCATTACATTGTAATATAAAATGAAATAGTTCAACTCACCATAATTCAGAATCTACCACCAGATGCAGTGTGCCGCTTGCCACGCCGCTTGCCACCAGAGGAGGTTTGTCACTTGCCACGTCACCTGCCACCAGATGTGGATTGTGGCTTGCCAGGTCGCTGCCACCAGATGTGAATTTGTCACTTGCCACGTCACCTGCCACCAGATGTGGATTGTGGCTTGCCAGGTCGCCTGCCACCAGATGTGGATTGTCACTTGCCACGTCACCTGCCACCAGATGTGGATTGCCACCTGCCACCAGATGTGGATTGCCACTTGCCACCAGATGTGGTCTGTCACCTGCCACTAGATGTGGATTGCCATCTGCCATCAGATGGGGATTGCCACCAGATGTGGTTTGTCACCTGCTACCAGATGTGGATTGCCACCAGATGGGATTTGTCACCTGCCACCAGATGTGGATTGCCACCTGCCACCAGATGTGGATTTCCACCTGCCACCAGATGTGGATTGCTACCTGCCACCAGATGTGGATTGCCACCAGATGTGGTTTGTCACCTGCCACTAGATGTGGATTGCCACCTGCCACCAGATGTGAATTGCCACCAGAAGTGGATTGTCATCTGCCACCAGATGTGGATTGCCACCAGATGGGGTTTGTCACCTGCCACCAGATGTGGATTGCCACCTGCCACCAGATGTGGATTTCCACCTGCCACCAGATGTGGATTGCCACCAGATGTTGTTTGTCACCTGCCACTAGATGAGGATTGCCACCTGCCACCAGATGTGGTTTGTCACCTGCCACCAGATGTGGATTGTCACCTGCCACTAGATGTGGATTGCACCAGATGTGGTTTGTCACCTGCCACCAGATGTGGATTGCCACCAGATGTGGTTTGTCACCTGCCACCAGATGTGGATTCTCACCTGCCACCAGATGTGGATTGCCACTTGCCACCAGATGTGGATTGCCACCTGCCACCAGATGTGGATTGCCACCTGCTACCAGATGTGGATTGCCACTTGCCACCAGATGTGGATTGTCACCTGTCTTCCAGCAGTGCAGCGACCCCACTGTGAGGGCAGAAGAGCGGTGATCCAGGCAGAGGTGAGATATGATCTCATCTCTTTGCTCCCCCATCTCACTGCAGTGTAGCGGATCCACTGTGTGGGTGGAAACGCAGTGATTTAGGCGGGTGAGGAGAGACGATTGCATCTCTCTGCTCGCCTGGCGCCACACGTCAGGCAGTGCAGCCTTTGCGGTCCGACTGCAAGCGGACTAGGGCCCAGCAATGGGCCATGGCCCCAGGGTTGGGGAATCCTGATATATATGACCTGTAGGGCAGCCTGATTGCTTAGCACTAAAAAGACTACCGTTGTGCTGTTCACCCCACCTGATTTGGAGATTATGTATATAAGTATCTCACAAAAGTGAGTACACCCCTCACATTTTTGTAAATATCTTATTATATCTTTTCATGTGACAACACTGAAGAAATTATACTTTGCTACAATGTAAAGTAGCGAGTAGAGTTGAGCAAACCCGAACTGTAAAATTTGGGTTCGTACCGAACTTTGGGGTGTCCGTGACCCGAACCCAGACATTTGAAAAAAAGTTTGGGTTCGGGTTCGGGTATTTGATCCCGCCTGTTGAATAGCTGCAGGGCAGCCAATCAACAAGCGTTTCACTTGTTTGCCCTTAGAAGCCACCACAGCCATGCCTACTAATGGCATGGCTGTGATTGGCCAGTGCATCATGTGACCCAGCCTCTGTATAAGCTGGAGTCTCGTAGTGCTGCATGTCACATGCTCTCAGGCTAGTTTAGGGAGAGGATGCTGCCGGCGCTGTGAGGGACAGATTGCAAATATAATAACATCTCATCCTGCATTACAGAACGATCTGAGTGTGGACTAGGTAGAGATTACTACTACTACTGCTTTTAGGGACAGATTGCAGATCTCATGCTGCATTACAGAACGATCCGACTGGACTAGGTAGACTCTACTGCTTAGAGGGACAGATTATTGTTCTAAAATCATCTTCTAGTTCTATAGGGTCAGGTTCCTGCTGTTGCTGTAAGGGACAGATTATTGTTCTAAAATCATTGCCTACTCCTATAGGGTCATGTTCCTGCTGTTGCTGTAAGGGACAGATTATTGTTCTAAAATCATTTTACTTCCTTTTGCAGCCCTCTAGCACTTTCCAGGACTTTTTTACAGTCATTTTGTGCCGAATAGTTCGGGTCAGGTTCGGTACCGAACCCGAACTTTTTGCTGTACCCTCAAAATAACTCAACACATGGCCATTAATGTTTAAACCACTGGCAACAAAAGTGAGTACACCTCTGAGTGAAACTGTCCAAATTGGTCCCAATTAGCCATGTTCCCTCCCAGTGGCATGTGACTTGTTAGTGTTACAAGGTCTCAGGTGTGAATGGGGAGCAGGTGTGTTAAATTTGGTGTTATCACTCTCATTCCCTCATACTGGTCACTGGAAGTTCAACATGGCACCTCATGGCAAAGAACTCTCTGAGGATCTGAAAAAAAGAATTGTTGCTCTACATAAAGATGGCCTAGGCTATAAGAAGAATGCCAACACCCTAAAACTGGGCTGCAGCACAGTGGCCAAGACCATACAGCGGTTTAACAGGACAGGCTCCACTCAGAACAGGCCTTGCCATGGTGAACCAAAGAAGTTGAGTGCATGTGCTCAGCGTCACATCCGGAGGTTGTCTTTGGGAAATAGATGTGTGAATGCTGCCAACATTGCTGCAGAGGTTGAAGGGGTGGGGGGTCAGCCTGTCAGTGCTCAGGCCATACGCCACACACTGCATCAAATTAGTCTGCATGGCTGTCTCTTCTAAAGATGATACACAAGAAAGTCTGCAAACAATTTGCTGAAGACAAACAGACTAATGACATGGATTACTGGAACCATGTCTTGTGGTCTGATGAGGCCAAGATAAACTTATTTGGTTCCGTTGGTATCAAGCATGTGTGGTGGCAACCAGGTGAGGAGTACAAAGACAAGTGTGTCTTGCATACAGTCAAGCATAGTGGTGGGGGTGTTATTGTCTGGGGCTGCATGAGTTCTGCTGGACTGGGGAGCTACAATTCATTGAGGGAACCATGAATACCAACATGTACTGTGACATACTGAAGCAGAGCATGATCCCCTACCTTCGGAGACTGGGCCACAGGGCAGTATTCCAGCATGATAATGACCCCAAACACACCTCCAAGATGACCAATGCCTTGCTAAAGAAGCTGAGGGTAAAGGTGATGGACTGGCCAAGCATGTTTCCAGACCTAAACCCTATTGAGTATCTGTGGGGCATCCTCAAATGTAAGGTGGAGGAGCACAAGGGCTCTAACATCCACCAGCTCTGTGATTTCTACATGGAGGGGTGGAAGAGGACACTAGTGGCAACCTGTGAAGCTCTGGTGAACTCCATGCCCAAGAGAGTTAAGGCAGTGCTGGAAAATAATGGAGGTCACACAAAATATTGACACTTTGGGCTCAATTTGGACATTTTACTTAGGGGTGTACTCACTTTTGTTGCCAGCGGTTTAGACATTAATGGCTGTGTGTTGAGTTATTTTGAGGGGACAGCAAATTTACACTGTTATGCAAGCTGTATGCTCACTACTTTACATTGTAGCAAAGTGTAATTTCTTCAGTGTTGTCACATGAAAAGATAGAATAAAATATTTACAAAAATGTGAGGGGTGTACTCACTTTTGTGAGATACTGTATATATACAGTATATATTTATTCTTTTTTTACATACTGTGATCAGAGCATGTGCAGTTTCATTATGGTGACTTAGTACTCCTGTGGTGGTGATCATGCACAATAGCTGGCCTCCCTGTTATACCTGTATGTCAGTGACACCAGCCATTGTCTCTGATCACCACCACAGCAGTACATGTCAGTGCAGCCAGTCACAGTGCCACCATAAAGCCCTGTGCACAAGTGCGGTGAGTTCCAAAAAGGGATCCTTGTTTGTCTCACTCTTCAGAGAGCATTTGACAGATGGTGAGGAGTTGTATTGCCTCCACACATCCTCCTTAAACTCATTGGACCCCGCACAAGCACTTTCACTTGAATGTGTCGCAATGACAGAGGGAATAATTCCTTCCATGGATGCGAAGTAAAGCACGACAGCCACAGCATGTGTACACCCCTGGCTACTGCCTCTGCAGCTAAAAGGGGTAGCACTTAGTGGGACTTAGTGGGCTCAACAGCAATGTTTTACCCCCCCCCCCCCATTCTCAAATGTGAACAAGCCCTAACAGTGCAGCCAGTAACAGTTCCTTGAATCATCACCACATCAGTCACAGTGACATCAGACCAGTGTAGCTAGAAACAGTGTTCTTGATTGTCACCACATAAGTGTTTCTGATTGCTACCACATGAGTCCCCAGAATTGCCAATCCAGTGTAAGGCAGCAACAGTGTTCCTGAATGCCACTGCAACAGTTCAGTGTTGCCTCTACCTGCTGCCTGTGCTGACCCTGGCCTGTTTAGTGACCACATTTTTCACATACTGTTTGGACCGATCCGTTGCTTGTTTGTTGACCATGTCTCTGCCTGCTGTCTGAACTGACCCATTTGCATGTCCCACTGACTACACTCTGGTGGAACACTAGCCCTTTGGACAACTGCACCCCTGGGACTACAGGAACTCTTTTGTACATTCTATCTTCAGCCTTCTGTACCTCCTGGACAGTGAACATATTATTCCTGGGAGCAGTCATGTACCAGTAGGCTAGGCTTGCTTGACTTGGAACAGGGACTGCTATTGGTGATGCCACACTAAGCAATATTCCCTGACCATTCATACAGAGGCAATCCTTACAGTACATTGTTTTCTATATAGTGTTGGTTGATTTTTGTGATACACACTACATAATCAGTCCAAACATTGGAAAAAGTCTTGAAAATGTGGTATCACCATGAAAACTATGTGATAAGTATGTTAATGCTGTCTGTGAAAAATATTATTTTATTAAATTGACAACTTTGTGTAAAAAATGTAATTTTTATTTTCTTTTTACATTTTCCAAAAACCTATGGCAAAAAAGAATCTTCAAAAGACTCATCATGCCTCTTAACCACTTAAGGACCGGAAGGATTTCCAGCTTTAGGACCGGAGCCCTTTTTGCGATTCGGCGCTGCGTCGCTTTAACTGACAATTGCGCGGTCGTCCGCCGTTGTACCCAAACTAAATTTGCGTCCTTTTTTTCCCACAAATAGAGCTTTCTTTTGGTGGTATTTGATCCCCTCTGCGTCATTTCTGATCGCCGCTATAAACAAAAGAAGAGCGACAATTTTGCAAAAAAACCCAAATTTCTTACTTTTTGCTAGAATACAAATCCAAAAAAAAAATATAAAAAAACATTTTTTTTCACCGTTTTTGGCCGATTTATATTCTTCCTCATATTTGCGATAAAAAAATCGCAATTGGCGTTTATTGATTGGTTTGCGCAAAAGTGGTCGCGTTTACGGATGATGAGAATTCATTTTTGGGGTTTTTATTTTTTTTTAAATTTTTTACTAATAATGGCGGCGATCTGCGATTTTTTGCGGTACTGCGATATTTCAGCGGACATGTCGGACCATTTTGACACTTTTTTGGGACCATTGGCATTTATACAGCGATCAGTGCTATAAAAATGCACTGATTACTGTGTAAATGCCATTGGCAGTGAAGGGGTTAACCTGCAGGGGGCGCTCTAAGGGTTAACTATGTTCCCTGGGCGTGTTCTAACTGTGGGGGGACTGCCCTAGCAGGAGAAGGGAAGTGGTCACAGCCTTCATGTACAGGAAGGCTGTGATCACAGCCCTTCCCCCTTCACAGAGCGGAGGTCCGTGTTTACTTACACGGACCTCCGCTCCTTAGCTCCGGGGGGGCCATCGCGGGTAGCCGGCGGCAATCGAAGCCGCCGCACCCGCTCCCCGGCCCCCCCCGGACACAGTGAGCGCGCGGGCGCGCCTCCGGCGGCGCGCGCGCGCTCACTATGCTCGATCACGCGGCCGCCGTCGTATGACGGCGATCCGCGTTACAGAGCCACTTTGCCGCCGTCAATTGCCGATTGACGGTCGGCAAGTGGTTAAGAAATATCTTGTGTTTACTCTGTAAAACATGGTCATTTTGTGGGTGTTTCTACTGTCCTGGCAATCCAGGGCCCCAAAAAATGTAATTAAGAAAGATGTGTAATTTTATGCCCCTAGAAAGCTTGAAGGTGCTTCTTGGATTTTGGAGCTCTCTATGTGGCTTGGCTGTGAAAAACTTTCATACATTCTCATAATTTGTGTAAAAAAAAATAGTTTTATTTTCATTCCGCATTTTCTAAAAACTTGTGGCAAAGAAAAAAAAAAACATCTTCAAAGTCAGACTGCAGTATACGTATACTACTCCGGGCGGTAGGGGGAGAGCCAAAGGCAAGCCGACCCATACTACTTTATGCAGAGCACTGAGGACTTTGGGAGGTGTAATTTAAAGCAACCACAAGCATAAAGAAATTGCTGACTTATGAACTACAAAATCCCTCTATGTTCCAGGGCATGGGAGGGGTCAGACAGAGACTTAAATGGACTCTCTCAGGAAAAGCCCACTCTTGGCACAACAGGACTGCTGAGGGACACAGCTACAAATCCTCTAGGGGACTGTTTAATCAAGGTCTGGGGCCGTCAGTCAGCAAGAGCTCAAGTATCCAGCAGCCCAGCAGGCAGCATGGTTCCACTCCACTGTTGTTGGAAGATAGGAGTATGCCCAGGCAACAAAAAAATAGTTGACTTTTTTTGTATACAAACTTTTCTTTTATTTCGAAGGTCAGTATTTTATACAATCAAACAGGTATTTTAACATGTATTGTAAATGCATAAGTAGAGTTGAGCGAACCCGAACTGTAAAGTTTGGGTTCGTACCAGACTTTAGGGTGTCCCGAACCCGGACATTTAAGAAAAAGTCTGGGTTCGTGGTTTGGGTATTTTTTCGCACCTTTTGAATAGCTGCAGGGCAGCCAATCAACAAGCGTTTCACTCGTTTGCCCTTAGAAGCCATCACAGCCATGCCTACTAATGGCATGGCTATGATTGGCCAGTGCATCATGTGACCGAGCCTCTATATAAGCTGAAGTCACGTAGTGCTGCATGTCACATCATCTCATACTAGTGTAGGGAGGGGATGCTGCTGCTGCTGTGAGGGACAGATTAGATTTAGAAAATCATCTCATACTAGTGTAGGGAGAGGATGCTGCTGCTGCTGAGAGGGACAGATTAGCTTTAGAAAATCTGTTAAAAACAGTGATTTATTGGTGGGTGGGTGCTAGAGGAGATTTTTGTTTGCTAGAGTACATTTTGTTTGCCAAGCAAAGTGCCTCATATAAACTTGCAACTGCTTGTGTGTCAGGGACACTACTTTAACCGTGTTCTGTTAGTTCAGTTGGCAACATTTTGGCATATTTAAATACTGCTTTTACATTGCAGTTAGACAAATTAAAAAAAAATTTTTTGTGCAAATTATTACATTTACGGCCAGCGGGGCATTTCTTGCACAAAATTAAAAAGTGCACCTACATTGCTGGTTCAAAAAAAAAAAGAATAATTTATTATTCTTTTTTTTATTATTAATAAATAGTGCTACATAGTACATTTGCACATTGCTGTGCATTTCTTGCACAAAAATAAAAAGTGCATCTACATTGCTGGTTTTAAAAAAAAAATTTGAAATACTACATTTGCGGCCAGCGGTGCATTTCTTGCACAATAATAAAAAGTGCGTCTACATTGCTGGTTTAAAAAAAAGAATAATAATTTATTATTTTTTTTATTATTAATAAATAGTGCTACATAATACATTTGCACCTTGCTGTGCATTTCTTGCACAAAATTAAAAAGTGCATCTACATTGCTGGTTTAAAAAAAAAAGAATAATAATTTATTATTCTTTTTTTATTATTATTAATAAATAGTGCTACATAGTACATTTGCACCTTGCTGTGCATTTCTTGCACAAAATTGCACATTGCCAGTTTAAAAAATAATATAAATTTGTGCTAAATAGTACATTTGCATCCAGAATGAGGAGAGCGTCAAATAAGGGACGTGGTCGTGGTGCTGCTGGTGCTGCTGGTGTTGGTGGGGTTGGTGAAGCTCCTGTTGCAAGGAGAGGATGTGGTCGATCTGTGCTAGCTACATGCTCAAGTGAAACACCTTCCTCAGGTGCGAGTAGCCGACAAAACCTTCAAAGTTATATGGTAGGCCCGAATGCCGCTCAAAGAATGGCGAGGCCAGAACAAGAACAGGTTATAGTAGATTGGGTGGCTGAAAATGCCTCCAGTTTCTTCACATTGTCTCCCTACCGGTCCCTTGCTGAAAGCTCAGAGTTGGCACCTGAACCCCATGGCCATCTGTCTTTCACCTCAGCCCCTTGTAAATCAGCCAAGCAGTTTGAGCCCCAAGTCATGCAGCCGGTGTCGTCAACCGTGGACACAAAGCAGTAGTAGTATCTGCACGACGACACCACAAAGGTACAGGAGTAGGACTTTGTCTTCACCAACCGGTAGCCACGTGAGTTACAGAAGGTGAAGACCCCGTCCCGATACACCTACCGGGTACCTTACGTACGGTCATCTCAGTAGTTTTTCGTATTCTCTGACGACGTACTGAACCCCGAGTTTGACGAACCGACTAAATGTTCCCCGACTCCACTTTCTGTCTACCGGTACCCCAAGTCCACGGTTGAGACTCGAAAGTCGTTCCCTGGCCATCCCTCTGTTACACTTCTTTGACCTCCGTAAAAGTCGGTGGGT
>BLSH010287003.1:907094-917256 GCA_018402905.1 Glandirana rugosa | reverse complement strand
GGATATGGCTTCTCCCGGCTAATGTATACTTTTCTCACAGAGTTTTAAGATGATTGTAGAATGTATAATCATCTTAAAACTGTGTGATAAAAGTATAAATTAGCCGGGAGAAGCCAGATCACTGTTCTTAGAACAGTGATCTGGCTTCTCCACCGCTAATTGATAGTTTTCACACACAGTTTGCAGATGTTCTAAGAACAGGGATATGGCTTCTCCCGGCTAATGCATACTTTTCTCACAGAGTTTTAAAATGATTGTAGAATGTACAATCATCTTAAAACTGTGTGATAAAAGTATAAATTAGCTGGGAGAAGCCATATCACTGTTCTTAGAACATGTTTTTATTTTTTAAAAAATATTTTAAGTTATTTCCCTATCCCCATTTCTTTGTAGGGCACTTGTCCGACCCTTACCCCCGTTTTCCTTCCATTTGCAGACCTCTAGGACTTTCAAGGACTTTTTTACAGCACTTTTCAGAACTTTTAGTAAAATTACCAGAACCCCGGACTTTTTTTTTGAAAAGTCCGGGTTCGGGTCCGGGTCCCGGACACCCAAAAGTTCGGTAAAGTTCAGGTTCGCTCAACACTAATCAAGAAGTTCTCTTCACCAGAACAATGGCATTACATCTCTACTGAATTGAACCCGGCTGATTGTGGGACTAGAACCGTACCTACAGCAGCTCTCCAGGATAGTCTGTGGCTGACATCTCCGGCATTCCTATATGAGGAATGACACCTCATTCTTTCTGAGGATACAAATTGATCAATCCTGAAGACAACAAAGAAATCAAGACTATGAGTATTACGCTTCATACCATTGTAAGTACAAAACTAAAACTAAAGTCACACCGCTTTTAACACTTTTCAAGCTGGACATCTGTGGTTAGAGCCATGGCTCGTTTGATGCATATTGCCAGTTGTTTCAAAGGGAACTCATCCTCAAACTGTCATGGTTGGCATATCTGTTCAGAATGCCCTACAGATGCAGATATTGTACACACTGAAGAGGTCATCATTAGAGTTGAGCGAACCTGGACTGTAAAGTTCGGGTCCGTACCAAATTTGGGGTGTCCGGGACCCGGACTTTTCAAAAAAAGTCTGGGTTCGGGTCCGGGGTTCTGGTATTTTATTCCACGTGTTGAACAGCTGCCAATCAACAAGTGTTTCACTGGTTTTCCCTAGAAGTCATCACAGCCATGCCTACTAATGGCATGGCTGTGATTGGCCAGTTCATCATGTGAGCCAGCCTCTATATGGGGCTGGAGTCACCGTGCTGCATGTCATATGCTCTCAGGATAGTTTAGGGAGAGGATGGTGCTGGCTCTGTGAGGGACAGATTGCAGAACATCTCATCCTGCATTACTGAACAATCTGATTGTGGACTAGGGAGAGATACTAGTAATGCTGCTTTGAGGGACAGATTGCAGACCTCATCCTGCTGCACAGAATGATCTGACTGGACTAGGTAGAGTCTGTTGCTTTAAGGGAAAGATTATTGTTCTAAAATCATCTCAAAGTTCTATAGGGAAGGGTTCCAGCTGTTGCTTTAAGGGAAAGATTATTGTTCTAAAATCATCTCCAAGTTGTATAGGCAAAGTTTCTTCCAGCCACATAGAAGCCATATTATTGTTCTAAAATCATCTCCAAGTTGTATAGGCAAAGTTTCTTCCAGCCGCATAGAAGTCATATTATTGTTCTAAAATCATCTCCAAGTTGTATAGGCAAAGTTTCTTCCAGCCGTATAGAAGCCATATTATTGTTCTTCCAGCCGCATAGAGAGCCATATTATTGTTCTAAAATTATCTCCAAGTTGTATAGGCAAAGTTTCTTGCAGCCGCATAGAGCCATATTATTGTTCTAAAATTTAGAACAATAATATGGCTCTCTATGCGGCTGGAAGAACAATAATATGGCTTCTATGCGGCTGCAAGAAACTTTGCCTATACAACTTGGAGATGATTTTAGAACAATAATCTTTCCCTTAAAGCAACAGCTGGAACCTTTCCCTGTACAACTTGGAGATGATTTTAGAATAATAATCTTTCCCTTAAAGCAACAGCTGGAACCTTTCCCTGTACAACTTGGAGATGATTTTAGAATCTAAAATCATCTCCAAGTTCTATAGGAAGGGGTTCCTACTGTTGCTTAAAGGGACAGATTATTGTTTCTTGCACAAAATTAAAAAGTGCATCTACACTGCTGGTTTAAAAAAATACAAAACAAATCCAAAAACTACATTTGCGGCCAGCGATGCATTTCTTGCACAAAAATTTAAAAAAAAACAGTGTTGGCTACCTCCTCCTCCTCCACCGCCACTTTCACCGCCTCCTCAACCTCCAACACCACATCCACCTCCATTTTTGATTTTTTTATGTGATTTTAGGTTAAAAATTATTTTAAGTTATTTCCCTATCCCCATTTCTTTGTAGGGCACTTGTCCGACCCTTACCCCCATTTTCCTTCCTTTTGCAGACCTCTAGGACTTGCCAGGACTTTGTTACAGCCATTTTTGTGCCTAAAAGTTCGGGTCCCCATTGATTTCAATGGGGTTCGGGGTCCGGGACAAAGTTTGTGTCCCGAACCCTGACTTTGTCCGGAAGTTTGGCCGAACCTGCCGAACCCGGACTTCCAGAGGTTCGATCAACTCTTGGTGATGGTGGGTGGTCCCTGTTTTTCATACTTACCACTGGAAATTTTTGGTGTATATTAAAATTTGTTATATTTTTGTAGACTGAGTTTGGTCATTATTTAATGTTTATCACACCCCAGAGGCTCATAAATGTGGTCCTTAAGGCATTTTTTCTAACTACTGAATCTAGCCCATTCTTCTAATCTTCACAAAATAGAGTGCCTCTACATCAAGACTCACCAAGAGGGTATAAGGAGAGACCTCCCTTCCATCCACTTTTTTGATCGTATGAGGAGTATCCTTAACAAACAATGTTTGTTTGTCTATTTAGCTGGGGAAATTGACCCCTGATGTCCCAACTGCCCTCCATTGTAGCCTGGGTGGGAAAAAAGACAGTCAAACCCAGACATGATGTAGTGCATGTTGCTCCAGGCAGAGGTGGCTCTAGACTTTGTGAGGCCTTAGGCAAAACCTAGACATGAGGCCCCACTCACGCCCATAATGGGAAAAATAATTTAAGGGATAAAAAATTAACTGTATAAATTGCATATATTAAGAACTTTAAAGTGCTGGTGTCAGTGCTCTCTGTCTCAGTGCTGGTGTCAGTGCTCTCTATCTCAGTGCTGGTGTCAGTCATGGGTGTCCGCAGAACTTTTTTCAGGGGGAGGCATCATTTTAAGGCCATCCATGTTCCACCCCTTTTCGAATATTTCATTACCACAGTCAAAAACTGTGGACGGTAAGTCTCCTCTGTACTATATCCACGACCTTGAAATGCAGCCTTACCAGAGTGGCCATGAAATGCAGCCTTACCAGAGTCAGTGCCCATGAGATGCAGCCTTACCAGAGTCAGTGCCCATGAACTGCAGCCTTACCAGAGTCAGTGCCCATGAACTGCAGTCAGACCAGAGTCAGTGCCCATGAAATGCAGCCAGACCAGAGTCAGTGCCCATGAAATGCAGTCTGACCAGAGTCAGTGTCCATGAACTGCAGCCAGACCAGAGTCAGTGCCTATAAAATGCAGCCTTACCAGAGTCAGTGCCCATGAAATGCAGCCTAACCAGAGTCAGTGCCCATGAAATGCAGCCTTACCAGAGTCAGTGGCCATGAAATGCAGCCTTACCAGAGTCAGTGGCCATGAAATGTAGCCAGACCAGAGTCAGTGGCCATGAAATACAGCCAGACCAGAGTCAGTGCCCATGAAATGCAGCCTTACCAGAGTTAGTGCCCATGAAATGCAGCCTTACCAGAGTCCGTGGTCATGAAAAGTAGCCTTACCAGAGTCAGTGCCCATAAGAAACAGAAGAGAGGAGGCGCTTCTAAGTGCAATATGCCAGTACACTTTATTAGAAAAAAGGTTAAAAACACTCACAAGATAACTGTGTAAAGAACACATCCAGCATCCAATACAAGGGAGAACCGAACGCTCATCCCATCCGACCGGGTGGTCCTCCGGGAACAATGGTCATCCAAAACAATCTTTCATCCTGCACGCTGTATGATGGAAGAAGCCGGCTCGCGGCGTGTAGGTCGGAAGGAGGCTGGGAGCGCAAACACTCGGCACAGGCGGGATGGCGTCACAGTGGTGCAACACGTTTCCTTGGCTGGCAGGCTCCAATGACGTGGGAGGCTGCGCCGCTTCGTCAGGCAGCCAGGGGCAGATGTGGAGTAATGTGGAGCATGATACACATCATTCTTATCATACTCATGGGGAGAACAAGGAGGCGGGGAAGTGGGAGGGGAAACAAAGGACTTAAATGGAACAACAAGATGCACACACCAACTATCGATAATCGTGGGAGTAAAAAGCCAAAAAATATATATAGGTTGACAAGGCTATTAGCATAATGTTAACAACCATGGGTATGTAAATAGGTTGACAAGGCTATTAGCATAATGTTAAAAACCATGGGTATGTAAATAGGTTGACAAGGCTATTAGCATAATGTTAAAAACCATGGGTATGTAAATAGGTTGACAGGGCTATTAGCATAATGTTAAGAACCATGGGTATGTAAATATGTGGATATGGAACAGGTATATATATATGATATATAAAAATGTATAAAAATGTATAAAAAATATACATACATATATATATATATAAAAAAAAATATATATATATATATATATATATATATACATAAAAAATATATACATAAAAAATATATATATAAAATATGTATATATATGCACATGGAAACCATGAGGGAAAAAAACAAGCTGAAGTCTGTAGAACATGTACAATGTCGGATGTCGGTTCTCCCTTGTAATGGATGCTGGATGTGTTCTTTACACAGTTATCTTGTGAGTGTTTTTAACCTTTTTTCTAATAAACTGTACTGGCATATTGCACTTAGAAGCGCCTCCTCTCTTCTGTTTCTTCCAGGTTCTGTGAGTTGGGGTTTGCTCACCATGGATGGCAGCTTCTGGTGTCTTACGTTTCAGTTTGATTCTCCTTTCCTGACCTTTTCCATTTTTTGCCCTATTTTCACCAGTCTGATATGGACTATTATATATGAAGATTACTGCTTATGGACCTTGCCTATGGGCTTTGCCTATGGACTTTGCATATGGACTTTTCAAATTTTAAATTAATATTTATGGGCTTACACATATCCTCTTCATCAGACCATCTCTAGGATTGTATATTCTGGGTGTTGCGCCTCTTACTTGTTTGTAGAGTCAGTGCCCATAAACTGCAGCCAGACCAGAATCAGTGCCCATGAAATGCAGCCAGACCAGAGTCAGTGCCCATGAAATGCAGCCTTACCAGAGTTAGTGCCCATGAAATTACCAGAGTCAGTGCCAATGAACTGCAGCCAGACCAGAGTCAGTGCCCAGGAACTGCAGCCAGACCAGAGTCAGGGCCCATGAAATGCAGCCGGACCAGAGTCAGTGCCCATGAAATGCAGTCTGACCAGAGTCAGTGCCCATGAACTGCAGCCAAACCAGAGTAAGTGCCCATGAAATGCAGCCTTACCAGAGTCAGTGCCCATGAAATGTAGCCTTACCAGAGTCAGTGCGCATGACATGCAGCCTTACCAGAGTTAGTGCCCATGAAATTTAGCCTTACCAGAGTCAGTGCCCATGAACTGCAGCCAGACCAGAGTCAGTGCCCATGAAATGCAGCCAGATCAGAGTCAGTGCCCATGAAATGCAGCCAGACCAGAGTCAGCACCCATGAAATGCAGCCAGACCAGATTCAGTGCCCATGAAATGCAGCAAGACCAGAGTCAGTGCCCACGACATGCAGCCTGATCACACAGAGCAGCGATCTCCTGCTCTGTCATGGAGCTTGGATTTGAATATTCCCACGGCCACTGCAACAAAGTCCCGCCTCCTAGACCTTGCTCCTATGATACTTTTCACACTGATTCACTGTCCCGGCATTGGATCAGTGTTCAATCTGTCACAGGAGCTGGGGCTAGGAGGCGGGACTTTGTTACAGCAGCCACACCACCGAACACTCCGTGACACAGCTGGAGATTGCCGCTGTGTCTGTGTATGACACTGACACATGTGGAGGTGGGAAGGGAGGACTCTGGCGCTTGAGCTCTGGCACCCTCCCTCTGCCTCAGCCTACGGCAATCCCTGATTCCAGGGGGGGCACTTGACCCCCCTTGCGGACGCCCATGGTGTCAGTTCTCTCTATCTTGGTGCTGGCATCAATGAGGGAGATAACAGCGGAGAAGCCAATCAGCAGGCAGTGCCAGCACAGGATGTGGAGTGCCCAGCCCACCATGGCTGAGGATCAGCACTGGACTGGGCTCGGACCTCCCCACCCTGCAGTGGAGCCCTGCATAGGTGAGGATGAGGGCGGGGTGGAGGGAGGGGCTGTCAATCACAGGTGGGCACACTGGCAGAGGACAGAACTGTCCTTACTGTGTAAGGCACTGATGATTAGGAGGAAGGGAGAGGAGGGGATGGGGTAGGGGGTGGATATAAAAGCCAATGTCTGTGGCTGAGGGATGCTGGAGGAGCAGGGATGGGGGGCCTGGCTCTCCCCCATGCTGGTGGTAGCTGGCTGCACAAGGGGGTTGTGGCACAGTAGCTCTGTCTCTCCCCCCAGCTGGATCCCTAATCCCCCTCCCTGATTGACAACCCTGGAGAGGGGCGGCCCAGACATCTCTTTCCTACCTCCTCCTTCCATCGACTCCATCCAGCCCTGGCGAGGCCTCCTCCCCAGCGGGACCCTCCTCTTCTCCTCACCACTGCTTACCAGATGCCTCCTCCGGGTGTGCGGGGATCGCTCCACAGAGCACTACAGTGGGGGGTGATGGGAGGGAGACCTGCGTCCTCCCCCGGACAACACAGTGCTGGCCCCGCCTCCTCCCCAGGACACAGCCATGGCTCCGTCCTCTCTCTTCACTGCCTGGCCATGGAGGCTGGAGCTCACAGGCAGCATTACCACTCAGCAGACCGGAGCACATCGCCCAGCGGGCATTGTTGTCAGCAGGGTCAGCTTTTACATTAGGCACTCGCGAGGCCCCTGTGAATGCGAGGCCTTAGGCGACCACCTAATTTGCCTAATTAGAGAGCCACCTCTGGCTCCTGAGTTCTTACTAGGTAGGGGAAATCAATGAACAGACATTCGCTGGTCTACCTCCCCTCTACCCGGTGAACCAGCCAAGGGGTTCTCTGCCTGCAGGTGGGACAGAGGAGCCTGTGAAGCATAGTGAGGGGGTCACTTGTAGGGGGTGAATGTATTGGTGGACATTCCTGCAGTCAGCATGCCAATTGCACACTCCCTCAAAACTTGAGACATCTGTGGCATTGTATTGTGTGGTAAAACTGCACATTTTAGAGTGGCCTTTTATTGTGGCCAGCCTAAGGCACACCTGTGCAATAATCAAGCTGTCTAATCAGCATCTTGATATGCCACACCTGTGAGGTGGATGGATTATCTCAACAAAGGAGAAGTGCTCACTAACACAGATTTAGACAGATATGTGAACATATTTGAGAGAAATGGGCCTTTTGTGTACATAGAAAATGTTAGATCTTTAAGTTCAGCTCATGATAAATAGGGGCAAACACAAAAGTGTTGCGTTTATAATTTTGCTCAGTGTATTTAAAAGTGTAATCTCTGTCAGTCTGTCATTCATTGGTTCCTTTCGTAACACGTGACTTGTGCGAGATCCCGGGAGAACTTGATCGCTCTAATTATATTATAATCATAGAGGCCATTCCATTCCAAATTTGATGCTTATAAATAAATTTGCCGGTAAGTCGCACATAGCGCATAGTAGCCCATTATGCATCTACATTGCAGGGGAATTCAGAGGAAGTAAACCCAATCTGGGTTTACTTCCTTTTTAATCAAGTCTGGAACTCTGAAAGATAACCTGTTAAATGAATAGCAAGGAAGCAAGCAAAAGTACAAAGAAGACTACAATTGCTTTACTCTGATTTGCTCTCGAAAGCAGGCACATCCTTCACATTAAATTTAAAAATAAATATATATGTAAAAATAAATAAGTTCTTCACCACAAAAATTGTTAAATCTTTTCAGGTGTGCTGTGAAAATAGTTAGATCTTTTTGGTGCACCACAAAAGATTGAGAATCACTGCAATAGACCATTTATTGCAATCTTTGCACAAAACTCAAAATTGGGGTTTGGATTTGTAATGATCACAGGTTGCCTTTAGCCTTGGTAGAGACTCCATCATTCATTGCAGCCATCATCACCAGCACCTGTAGCTGTTGTGTTGCCAAACCACAGCCATTACATCCTCAGGTTGCCATATCCCACTTTCCCTCCTAATTTAATCATGTTAATTAATAACCCTTTGCTAGGTATGTTTCAAAGAACAGAAATGGAGCAGAAAGAGGGAAAATGAAAGAAAACCCTTAGCTGGCCATACACTTTACAATCTAATTGTACATTCTTCTTTTGGCTGACACATGCAATAACAATTTTGTTACAGGAATTTGTCACTAAGAAACTCATGATGATTTTCTGTGGGACCACCAACAATGACATTTTTAAAGCAATTTGTTGCTATGTCTCAGCGATTGAGATTCATCAACATTTTCTATGAAATTTGCAGCAATTGCTAGGCTTAGCTACAAATTGCTGAAGGAGAGTGATTTGTAGTAGAACACAACCCAATGCCATAGTAAATCTCCAGCAACTCTAGTGATTAATTCAATGGCTGTTAATCACTAGAATTAGTGATTTTTAAGAAGTGCTTAACCACTTTTGCTTTAGAAGATTTTATCCCCTTCATGACCAGGCAATTTTTTGTTATTCGACACTGTGCTACTTTTACTGACAATTGCGCAGTCATGCAGCGCTGTACCCAAACTAAATTTATATATATAAAAGGTAATGGCTGGGGGGAATGGGTTGATGGGGGTTGCTTAGGTACAGTTCTTAAGTGGGTGAAGGATAGGCTTCCCTGAATAAATTCGTTTTCAGGGATCTCCTAAAGGCGGACAGGGTAGGGGCTCATTGGACATACCGGGGCAGGGAGTTCCAGAGGATGGGAGAGGCTCTGGAGAAGTCATGCATGGGAGGAGGTAATAAGGGAGCTAGAGAGCAGGAGGTCCTAGGAGGAGCGGAGGGGACGATTTGGGCGATATCTGCAGATGAGATTGGTGATGTAGCTGGGGGCGATGTTGTGGATGGCCTTGTATGTTGTGGTTAGTATTTTAAATTTTACTTGGTGGGGTAGGGGAAGCCAGTGAAGGGATTGGCAGAGAGGGGCAGCGGTCACGGATTGGTTAGTGAGGTGTGTGAGTCTAGCAGCAGCATTCATAATAGACTGAAGGGGGGATAGCCTGTGTAGGGGTAGTCCATTAAGGAGAGAGTTGCAGTAGTCAAGGCAGAAAATAACCAAGGAGTGAATAAGTTGTTTTGTGGTGTCGTTAGTCAGGAAGGGTTGAATTCTGGATATTTTGCGGAGGTTAAGGTGGCAAGATTTAGTCCGTGATTGGATGTGGGGGCTGTAGGAGAGGTTAGAGTTAAGGATTACACCTAGCACCCTGGCATGTGTATAGGGAGCAATGGTTGTGCTGTTGATCTTAATAGTAAAGTCATGAAAAAATAGTAAAGTAAATGAAAAAAGACTGAATATTTTGAAAAAAAAAACAATATTTTTACTTTCCGCTATAAAACATATCCAATAAACAAATTAAAAAAAAATCCAATGTCTTCAAACATTTCTGCTACATGTTTTTGATAAAAACAAAATCCAAAGAAGTGTTTATTATTGTATTGCATGAAAGTTATAGTGCCTACAAACTATGGTATACATACTGGAATTTTTATTTTTTTATTTTTTTTATACTACCAATGGAGGTGATTAACGACTTATAATAGGACTGCGACAGTCAATTTGACACTAACTGGGGGGGTGACTAACTGCCGCTGACATCACCAGCGATGTTAGCTCGGTGTGAGCCCTTATGGCGGTCCTTCCAATTGTAGCGACCACTACAGTCGCCGTCAATCAGTGGGGGGGTCAATCACAGTTTAACTGACAGCGTCAGGATAATATTCAGCAATTAGTGGAGGTAACCATCATA
>BLSH010287003.1:891345-907084 GCA_018402905.1 Glandirana rugosa | reverse complement strand
CCCCCCCGACTAACTGCCACTGACATCACCAGCGATGTTAACTTTCCTGGCAGTATTCTCGAGTGTGGCTCGGGGTGAATTTTCTGTACCAAGAGCGGTAAACCTGAGCCGCACTCGGGGTCGCATCGCTGGATCCAGGCAGCATTACTCACCTTGTCCCCTGGATCCAGCGATGTCCCCCCGCTGTGTCAGCAGGCTGTGTCCTCCGCCCGATGCCTCTGTGTGCCGGGATCCGTTCCCTGCGAGCGTTGCGTTGCATGGGGGCGGAGCCTGGCTGCAAATTCAAAAAGTGAAACACATAGTAAACATACAATACACTGTAGTCTGTAAGATTATATTACTGTATGAAATCATTTCACATCCCCTTTGTCCCTAGTGGTTTGCCTAATGCCCTGCATGCACTTTTATATTATATATGTCATTCTTTCTGCCTGGAAACTTGAGAATGTCCATGGCAACCAAAAAGTGTCTCTTTACGACAAAAGTGTTTTTTGACCAACTAGTAAACAGCGATAGTAAATAAGAATCATTTGCAGAATTGAGTGATACTGATTTGTGGGGAAATTTATCATCAGACACTGAAAGTGATGACAGCGACAATTCTGCAACTGAGAAAATGTCAGTGTTTTTGATTTAATTACATTATTGAATAAATGTTATTACTATTATATTATTATTTTTGATAATTATTTATAGTTATTTATTATATTATAATTTATGATTTCTTGTTTCAAACTTTATCATACCCGGGATGTCTACTAGACTCAGGTTTGGGCAGATTTAAGTGAGTTATTCCTAATAATTACAGGCCTACAATATAAAACGCCAAATTTCCATGCAAAATAATGGTACCACTTTCAGCACCAAAAATCTGAAATAATCATACCGCCAGGGAGGTTAATACAGTGATAAGTAATAATACTATATAGTACACTGTCACTGTACTAATGACACTGGCTGGGAATGGGGTTAACATTTAGGATGATCAAGGGGTTAAAAGTTTGCTTAACTATGTGTAATGTGTGTACAGTGTGCTGATATTTACTATAAATCTCTCAGTTTCTTATCCAGAAGGGATGCAAAACTGACAGATTGCTCTCTTGGTACAAAGCTCTGTGTTGTTTACCAATAAAGAGCTCTGGACTGTGATTGCACACAGCAAATCAGGCAACTGCGACAGTGTGACAGTCAATCTGACACTAACTGGCACTGGGGGAAACTGATTAACTGCCACTACAGTGATCAGTAATAATACTATACAATACACTGTCACTGTACTAATGACAGTGGCTGGGAAGGGGGTTAACATATAGGTTAATCAAGGGGTTAAAAGTTTGCCTAACTATGTGTAATGTGTGTACAGTGTGCTGATCTTTATTACAGATCTCTCAGTTTCTTATCCCTGCTTTGCAGGGATATGAAACTGACAGATCATTCCCTCGGTAAAGAGCTTTGCATTATTTACCAACATAGAGCTCTGCAAAAGGCAGAACTTTGGGACTTTATATGAGGTAATGACAAAAAGTACATTCACCTCCATCCCTATTTCATATTGATAAAAAGCAGGGAGTATGTGGGGAAGGGGGATAATGGGGTGGGACTTTACATGAAGCACACAGTAGAAATGATTGACCCAATAAGTATAATATACAATTGTGTTTATTTATGTATGTGGGCACCATATATTCCAAGACCCCCATATTGTATCAACATAATTACCTTGTAAACATTTCATATGTGTACATGACCAAGCAGTAATTCTGTATATACACAATAGTAACGACATGACAGATACTGTACAATAATAAATATTGGTATGTATACCCACACACAATGTAAACATAGTATTCATAATTCAGGGGACAATTCATTACTGTAATAAAAATAGATTAATATACACATGATTGTTGTGGCACAGCATCATAGGAAAGCTCTACGCGTTTCGTGGATATCACCACTCGTCAGGAGCTGATGCAGGTTAGAAGTATCTATAGTATAAAAAGATATAAAAAGATATCTATGTCGTTACTATTGTGTATATACAAAATTACTGCTTGGTCATGTACATATATGAAATGTTTACAAGGTAATTATGTTTGATACAATATGGGGGTCTTGGAATATATGGTGCCCACATACATAAATAAACACAATTGTATATTATACTTATTGGGTCAATCATTTCTACTGTGTGCTTCATGTAAAGTCCCACCCCATTATCCCCCTTCCCCACATACTCCCTGCTTTTTATCAACATAGGGCTCTGGGCTGTGATTGCGCACAGTAAATCAGCAGGTCCCTTCCGTGAATCATTGGCCAGGACTTGCTGAAAGGCTCCTTCTGTGTACAATCACAGCGGGAATTGGGCGGGGGTGCCCTAAACCCAGGAGTAGGCAGCGACACATGGGTACACCGCTTTGCCTACAGCTGCCGCTCGCCTGCAATACATTGTGGGTGGCCAGGCGTTAAGTGGTTAATCTCTGACTTAATAATCCAATTCAGTTTTTTTCTATCAGGCCCTTACAGTAAAAAACCTGTTGGTTGATTGAATGCAGATAGTACAATAATATTGGCTAGCTTTAGACAGCATTATGCCACCCCTCCCCAAAAACACAAACTTTTTTACATTTTATGCAAAACTGTGGTCTGCACGCTGATATTTTACCCACAAACTAGATACTGTTTTAAACCACATATTCTATAAATGTATACTGTACTTTTAAAAATCAATGTAACAAGGCAAACTATAGTGTTTGCAAAACCTATTATCTTATCATAGACTTGTGGTTTCTTGAACTTTGGTCCATAATGACAGACTTAATTTTCTTTATCACTGTAGTTACTGGTAATGGGGGGAGTTTTCTCTCATGGTACAAACATTCACTATATAAAGGACTGATGCCTTTCAGTCTGTCTCTCTACCCTGTTTGGATTCCCTTTAACAACAAACAATATGTGCTGCAATAAAAAATGCTGGCTAATAGTGGGATCTGTGGTAGGAGGACTTTTGACTATCCTTGGAGGAGTCTTATTTCCTGCGGGAGATTTACTCATTAGCAATACAATAAAAAAGGTACAGTATGCCTATTATTTCTTCCTATTCCATTACTTAGTGATATAGCAAACATCCTGCATGATTTAAATATTAACAGCTTGCTGCTAACTGGTACCTACAAATACACAGAACCTCTTGATAACTATTTGTATTAACTTGGCTGAATCCAGGGTTTACAATATAATCTGTCTTAATTTTAAATCATCATTTATGCTGTGATCATGTAAAGTATTCAAAGAGTAGCTGGCATTTTGTAAATGATCTGGAGGATTTACTAAAATTGGAGCATGCAAAAGGTTTTATTGTCATAGCTTTATTGAACGAGTTGAAGTTAGAAGCTGATTGGCTACCATACACGGCGGCACCAGATACTGAGTGCTCCGGTATTAGTAAATCTCATACAATGTGTACTTACTGCCTAATACAATGAGGACAATTTAGCTGAGTTAGGCTGGTCCAGGCAGAGGAGGCAGGTCAGTGACTGAGATCTCTGGTGAGTGTATATGTTGGTGGAGGCTCTCTGATGTTGATTTTGTCTACATGACACTTGGTGAAGTGTAATGGCGATGTAAGGCTGTTCATTTATACATCTCTGGTGAATGCATGACTGAACTGTGTTGAACAACTGGAAGATCATTTATGCACAAAGTGGAGACCTAGTTTTTTTTATTAACATCACATTCTGGGACTGTATCATACATTTTTGTATTTTTTTAATTACATAATGGATTAACCACTTTATAGCACTGCTCTTATATGTTTTTGCTTGTTGTATAGTCACTCTTTGTGCCAGCAGCTGTATATCTATAGCACTCTGTATATACCTTCTATATATATATATTTGCAGTAATTGCTATGCATGGCTGTTTTTCAGTATTATACTTTAAGTAGCATCATTTTAGAGTGCATTTAAATAAATGACAGCATACCCCAACCCTTAAACCTCTATGTATTATTTCAGTGTTAAATTAATATTTAATTTATGATTTTCATATGAGTTATTTAACATTCAACAGACTCAGTACCTAATAGGTACTATTTAGTCTTCTTTTTTTATTGTTTAAACATTTTATTAACCACTTCAGCCCCGGAAGGATTTCCAGCTTTAGGACCGGAGCCCTTTTTGTGATTCGGCGCTGCGTCGCTTTAACTGAAAATTGCGCGGTCGTGCGACGTGGTACCCAAACTAAATTTGCGTCCTTTTTTCCCAACAAACAGAGCTTTCTTTTGGTGGTATTTGATCCCCTCTGCGTCATTTCTGATCGCCGCTATAAACAAAAGAAGAGCGATAATTTTGCAAAAAAACCCACATTTCTTACTTTTTGCTAAAATACAAATCCAAAAAAAAAATATAAAAAAACGTTTTTTTTTCACCGTTTTTGGCCGATTTATATTCTTCCTCATATTTGCGATAAAAAAAATCACAATCTGCGTTTATTGATTGGTTTGCGCAAAAGTGGTCGCGTTTACTGATGATGAGAATTAATTTTTGGGGTTTTTATTTTTTTTATTTTTTACTAGTAATGGCGGCGATCTGCGATTTTTAGCGGTACTGCGATATTAGGGCGGACATGTCGGACCATTTTGACACTTTTTTGGGACCATTGGCATTTATACAGCGATCAGTGCTATAAAAATGCACTGATTACTGTATAAATGCCATTGGCAGTGAAGGGGTTAACCTTCAGGGGGCGCTCTAAGGGTTAACTGTGTTCCCTGGGCTTGTTCTTACTGTGAGGGGACTGCCCTAGCAGGGGAAGGGAAGTGGTCACAGCCTCCATGTACAGGAAGGCTGTGATCACAGCCCTTCCCCCTTCACAGAACGGAGGTCCGTGTTTACATACACGGACCTCCGTTCCTTCACTCCGGGGGGGGCATCGCGGGTAGCCGGTGGCAATCGAAGCCGCCGCACCCGCTCCCTGGCCCTCCCCGAACACAGTGAGTGCATGGGCGCGCCTCCGGCGGCGCGCGCTCACAGTGCGCGTTATCACAGCCGCCGTCGTGTGACGGCGATTTGCGATAACGAACCACCTTGTCGCCGTCAACCTGCGGTTGGCGGTCGGCAAGTGGTTAAGCAAAAAGATAAATGCATCACTTATACAGCAGGTCATGCAATCGTGTACAGCAATCGTTTCTGCACAGAGAGCGATATCAAATAATGGTACTTGGTAGTGGTTGCCTCATACAATACATAACAAGTCGTAGCATAATTGACAACATTAACTCTTAGTAAATAACATTGAAAATGTACATATATTCTCACATATAAAAGACATCAAGACTAATAAGAAAGGTGGTGGTATCCATCCCACCCCAGCCATAGCTTGGGGTTGTGATGGGACAAATAGCCCCCTTAAAGATAACAGTGTAGTAAATGGGGGAAGGGAAGAGGGTAGGTAGGTTCTCTGGCCATAACTTATAGCTCTCAGGAATGTGATATAGAGAGGTCATGGTGAAAAGTGCATGTCAAGGCTCCATTAAGGTTGTGTCAAAATCAGGAGGTAAGTAAACATCGATCCAAGGCTTCCATACTCTGCGGCACTTACAGACTCATCTAGAGTTGTCTCAATCTTAGCATGGACCATCGCCTGCCTAATCTTATGTTTGGTTGCCAAAATACAAGTCTTAAGTTTGGTTGCCAAGACTATTTAGTCTTCTAATACATAGAAAATAATTACCACTAACTTGGAGTAGCCATAATAGTAACATCAGAGGTAACAGCAGTAGCAGCTAATAGCAGCAATTGTAGTTGTAGCAGTAAAAAGAATTACACTAACAGCAGTGAAAATGAAGTTCTAGAAATCCAGCTCAGTTTAACCTTTTACTCAATTCATTCCTACAAGCGATGCACCCCATTGTTTCTTTACTTTACAAAATAAAAAAAATAAATGTACATGGGGTGGTTTACATAAAATTGTTTGACAGTGGTCATGCACAGTTCAGTTATAAGCTAACAATAAATTAGTGAGGATTACACCCATCATACACATGAATAGACCTAGGCAGGCTGCGAAGGAAAAAAAAATCCAACACAGTGGGGTTGATTTAAAAAAAAGAGATAGACTATTCAATTAGCAAGGGAGGTTGCACTATGCAAGGGCATTTTCCTTAGACCTTAGTGAATGTGGTGCAGTTTCACTTTGCAAAAAATACCCAATCAGGTGCAAGTAACATAATAAAGCATTTTTACTTGCACATGAATGGACGTTGGAAGTCAGCAGAGCCTCACCTCATTCGCTCCGGGGATAATTTCCTTGTAAAGTGCAATTTCCTTTATAAAGTGAACAGTCTATTGGCCTTAGTAAATCAACTTAATTCTGTTTCATTAGCAGTTATGGGAGTTATTGGCAGGAGGTACTTCCTTCAAACTGACATTCTCTAACAGCTGTGCTGTTCTTACTTAGAGACACATGCAGATAGTTGCAGTGCTAAGATGGCTATTTGAATCTTTAACTGTACAGTGAATATAATGTTTCTGCAGAACTCTAAGTCAGTTATATTAGGGGACATTTATTAAAGCAGCTGTGTGTTAATTATGGTACAAGTTGTGTGCTAAAATGTTAGCATTAATCTTTCTGTCTCTTTTGCATCTGAAGGGACAGATTTAGTTCAGCGAGTTTATTTGGCCAAATAGCAACTATCTACTTTTGTTCTGCAAGCACTTATTAACACTGATGTACTAAAAAAGTCGAGCATCTTCACTAAGAAAATTGTGTGAACAGTTATCCAGTCATTTAAAAAGCATCTGCAGATGATTGCACTTTCAAAGTGAACTGGGATTTGCTTTTCACGTGATTGGATAATTGAAGTAAATAGTCGCACAATTTATTTCAATGAAGATTCTAAACTTCATTAATAAATCAGCCTCAAAATGGTAGGTAATTTAGCCTCTCAGCTGTCTCAGAACTAAGAAGAGCTAATGAGCACTTTTTAAACATATGCAGATATGCTCATAGGGTAACATTTATTAAAGCATTTGCTTACAGAAAATAAATCAGTCGAGAACTTGCAATACAAATTGAAGAAGCTGCAGAATAGCAACTGCAAAAAATAGGACATCGCTGAACTCTTTTTATTTTGCTTAACTTTTTATTTTTCTTTCCACAACATGTGAGCAGTTTGGGCATAACCTATTGTATCCAAAGCTGTTGAACATTTATGATTAAAAGTGGAAATTGATAAGGTTTAGTAAGTTGTTGGGGGCTGTACTGGTCATTACTGCAACAAAAAAAGAGTGGGAATCCAAAATATTACAACTATCACTCCAATAGTAAAATCTCCTAAGTGGAATACCTGATCATCAAATAATTTGAAACTGATCATTGACAGCTGCAGCCATAACCCTGGTATAGCCACTTCATTTTACATGGTGGAGTCGTAAATGCCAGAGACAGCTATGCAAAACACCAAATCATTTCTGCTAACAGGGCAATATCACCTACTTTCACAGATATTTTTGTTGAATGAATGACTGAAAAGAAAAATAGTTTTATGTTTTTTTATTCCATTATATTGCATGAATCTTTAGCCAAAATTGAAATTGGAATCTAGTGTTTGCTTTTTCAAATATCAGTAAAAAGTCAACCGTTTCCATGACTATAAATCAGGTACTCCTTTGTAACATAAAAAAAGTTTAGAATGTGGTGTGGTATTTCAATTAAAGTACCCCCAAAAGTCAGTAGGTTGAGAACTGGAGATTTGTTATCAGAGGTAATTTATCCTTGATTTATTAAATATCTCATCTGAGTATTTGTTTTTTTTTTTTGCATTAGGAAGCTGTAATTGAGGAAGGAACTATTGCTTATGACAACTGGATCGTACCTGGAAGTCCTGTCTATAGATATTTTTGGATTTTCCACGTTACAAATCCAGATGAGGTTTTAAAAGGAGGAAAACCACATTTAGAACAAAAAGGACCTTATGCATATTTGTAAGAATATATATTTTTATGTTACACTTCATATTTGGGCAATCTGACAATGTCTCTGTAAGGATACAATGGGCTTTAAATGACACTTGTGCCACCTGTTCAGGAATTATTCTTGTGCCAAAAACAGCCACTCATTAACCTCATTATTTTACAATTTTTTTTCAAAGAAAGAGAAAAACAGACAGAGAAATGTAAACTAAACTGACAGTGCACAAAAAGAAAAAAACACAAATGCAAAGAACAATACATTAAATAGACTAAACTGCCATAAATACACCAAAAAAAAAAATAGTAGATGCTTTGTCAAACACATTTTGCCTAAGATGCTCATGGAGAGAAATTGAGAGTTCCTAACTTTGCAGTCAAATCGATTTTGCTAAAATATGCGTACTCACCCCTAAAACAGAGTATAACAAAATAGGAGTGGAATTGCTCCAGTATGATTTTGAGATTTTTTTTAATGCACATATTCAGTAAATATTAAGAAGACAACCAACTCTATCCAGGATTAAAAAGCTTGTATTTTAGAAGGGTTATGTCATAATTAAACATGCTCATTGTTGCCCTTGTCAATGTAAGTTGGGCAGTTATCTAACCATGATGCAAGTTCTATGCTGGATCCACTGATAACACTGCCCTTTAAGGAAAGAATCATAATTTGCCATGAATTAAAAGTTGCCATTTAGACAGGGGGACCCAACCTAGCTGTATAATACATCTACTTTTCATGTTTACTTTGGTTGCACCAGGTGTACCAGCTTATTAAATCTATGAGCTTGTACATTTTGGAGGCTAGATTCCCCAGTTATCAACTCTTTCCCATCTAAAAGATATTTGTTGGAAGATTTCACCAGACCACACAAGATGAAATAGTATGAGACTGTTGGGCCTTCTTTGTAGACACAGACATGTGATAACTTCACTCATGTTTTTAAAGAAGTCACCATTGGATCACCTTGTTTCTACAGTTACACCTAACCTAAAGTGTATGTAAACCCAAATTGTAAATAGCTTATATTTTGCTCTGTAAACGTAGTTGTACACGTTTTTATTTTTGTATTTGTGTAAGTAAATGTTTAATGAATACTTGTTGTCCCTGCCAGCTGCTTCTCTCTCTAAAGCATTCTTTAAAGTGGTTGTAAACCTCAGACATGAAATATGAACAAAACATTTCTCTATATAATGTATACTTCTCTCCATTAAGAGCACTAAGTGTCATTTATGTCTGCTGCTTTGTTCCTCTGCTATCTGCATGAATAACTTCTGACAAGCTTTCCTGAGAAAAAAGTTGCTAGGGGAGGGAGGGGACAGGGGAGGGAGTTCCAGCTGATTGACTGCCTCAGCTCTGTTCCCATGTGCTGTGTGAAAGGGGGTGTGTTCCCTTCCTCCAATCAGCTCTCAGAGCTCTCCTCACTGAGCTCCGCAAAGTGCAAATTTAGCTCTCCGTCCCCTGTTTTCTGATTACTCAGAGAAGCTTAATAAATTCTGTCCTTTGGCTGTAGAGAAGAGAAGGCTGCAGATAAACAGGTGTAACTTATGTAGGGTGTTTTGTTTCACCGGAGGCCAGTCACTTCACTGGGTTTATGTGAGGTTTTCAACCACTTTAATAAGATGACCACCAACCCCCAATGCATCAAGACATTTGTCATCCTCCATATATTAACTTAGGCAGCTGTGCTTTCTTCCAATCCTTTGCAGCCAATGATTATGCTGGATAATTGACAACTGCTCTGGACATTTAACAGACTTCCTGTAATTGCCACGTTTGAAGGACAAAATTAATAGATCTACTGTCAAATAATAAAAGGAGAACATAGATATTTGTGACATAATTTCAGAATCTGCTTTGATTAAATGGAGGGAGCAGCAGGACTTGGATCATTTGAGGGGCTGGGGCACATTTTCTTATTTAAGCCTCGTGCACACGGGTGCAACGGTTGTACAACCGAACATCCAACTTTGGACTAAGCGATTGTACAACCAAGCCTAACGTGGTGACGTACTACGAGTGTATAACCAGGAAGTTCAGGTGCATGTGATTTGTGAATTGGGAATGTAGGTTTCCCAGAATGGACACTTCTGGGTGTTCTGGACTTCTGAGCATGCCTGTTTTGTACGTACAACTTTGCTGGACCTAGGTACAACAGTCGCATGACCGCTTGTTGTACAACCAAAGTTTTTTAGTCTGCTCATCCAACTTCAGTTGTACAACCGTTGTACGACGGCTGTTGTAATCGCGTGTACTAGCGGTCGGACGATGGTACAACAAGCTAGTTGTACGACTGTTGTTGTACAACCATTGTACCGTGTGTACAGGGATTTCGTGATTGTTTTTTCTTTTTGCCACATCCTAACATTCCTAATTCTCTGAAGAGACCACTGACTGATCGAATAATAAATAAACATTTCTATATAATATAGAAAAATGGTTTGCTAACATTTGTAATTCAGCAATATTTTGGGAAAAAATTCATTCTGACAGACAATTTTTTAGTTCCATTACAGATACTTTATATATACAGTACCTTGTCACAATTATAAACAATCAGCAATGCCTTGTTATCTAGTATACATTTCAGCATATATAAACCTGTATTGTATGTTATATCAAAATTAAAAACTAAACCAAACGAATCTACTTTAAATGAAAGCTGTCAGTACAGAAATATGGGGGAAGCTGTTGCTAAATTGGGGCTGTCTTATCTGTCCATGCTTCTCTACTTAGTGAGTCAGTGACTGGCATGCAGCTTGTAAAATGTTAGCACCACCGCCTTCATATATACAGTATCTCACAAAAGTGAATACACCCCTCACATTTTTGTAAATATTTTATTACATCTTTTCATGTGACAACACTGAAAAAATGACACTTTGCTACAATGTAAAGTAGTGAGCGTACAGCTTGTATAACAGTGTAAATTTGCTGTCCCCTCAAAATAACTCAACATAATGTCTAAACCGCTGGCAACAAAAGTGAGTACGCCCCTAAGTGAAAATGTCCAAATTGGGCCCAAAGTGTCAATATTTTGTGTGGCCATGATTATTTTCTAGCACTGCCTTAACCCCCTTGGGCATGGAGTTCACCAGAGCTTCACAGGTTGCCACTGGAGTCCTCTTCTACCCCTCCATGATGACATCACGGAGCTGGTGGATGTTAGAGAACTTACGCTCTTCCCCCTTCCATTTTGAGGATGTCCCACAGATGCTCAATAGGGTTTAGGTCTGGAGACATGCTTGGCCAGTCCATCACCTTTACCCTCAGCTTCTTAAGCAAGGCAGTGGTCATCTTGGAGGTGTGTTTGGGTCGTTATTATGTTGGCATTCATGGTTCCTTCAATGAACTGTACCTCCCCAGTGCTGGCAGCCCAGCAGATCATGACACTCCCACCACCATGCTTGACAGTAGGCAAGACACACTTGTCTTTGTATTCCTCACCTGGTTGCCACCACACACGCTTGACACCATCTGAACCAAATAAGTTTATCTTGGTCTCATCAGACCACAGGACATGGTTCCAGTAATCGATGTCCCTAGTCTGCTTGTCTTCAGCAAACTGTTTGCAGGCTTTCTTTTGCATCATCTTTAGAAGAGGCTTCCTTCTGGGAAGACAGCCATGCAGACCAATTTGATGCAGTGTGCAGCGTATGGCCTGTGCACTGACAGGCTGACCCCACACCCTTTCAACCTCTGCAGCAATGCTGGCTGCACTCATACACCTATTTCCCAAAGATAACCTCTGGATATGATGCTGAGCACATGCGCTCAACTTCTTTGGTCGACCATACGAGGCCTGTTCTGTGTGGAACCTGTCCTGTTAAACCACTGCATGGTCTTAACCATCGTGCTGCAGCTCAGATTCAGGGTCTTGGCAATCTTCTTATAGCCTAGGCCATCTTTATGTAGAGCAACAATTCTTTTTTTCAAATCCTCAGAGAGTTCTTTGCTATGAGGTGCCATGTTGAACTTCCAGTGACCAGTATGAGAGAGTGAGAGCGATAGCACCAAATTTAACACACCTGCTCCCCGTTCACACCTGATACACATGACATCGGGGAGAGAAAATGGCGAATTGGGCCCCATTTGGACATTTTCACTTAGGGGTGTACTCACTTTTGTTGGCAGCGGTTTAGACATTATTGGCTGTGTGTTGAGTTATTTTGAGAGGACAGAAAATTTAAACTTACAAGCTGTACACTCACTGCTTTAAATTGTAGCAAAGTGTAATTTCTTCAGTGTTGTCACATGAAAATATAAGTAAAATATTTACAAAAATGTGAGGGGTGTGCTCACTTTTGTGAGATACTGCACATGCTTGTTCCAGGTCTTCCATTCACCAAATAGTGAAGAAAGTCCACATCACCAGAACCTTTAAAATAAGTCGGCAATTACTGCTCCCATATTTCTAGCATGACATCTCTTTATAATGAAATTTACAGAGAAACGTACAGTATTTCTTAACTTCTAACCTCACTCATAGAAACATTTTTTCTCTTTAAGGGTCAGACACGTAAAAAAGAGTAACGTGACACAGAACAATAATGATACAGTGTCGTTTAATCAGCCAAATGAAGCCATCTTTCAACGGCATTTGTCTATTGGGCCTGAAGAAGATGAATATACAATGCTTAATCTGGCTGTGGCTGTAAGTAAGAACAATAGACCAAACTTTTTTTTTGTCATTTTCATTTTGGATAGAGTAAGGGAGATTTATAACCCCTGTTAATTTATTGCCATCTGTATCCCATTGGGGAGATTTACCTTCACTTCCTGTCCCATAGCCAAACAGGAAGTGAGAGGATATCCATGCAAATTAAGGGAATTCACTTTCAATGAGAACGTTAAACATGACAAATAGAGAGGGTGCATCTCCCTAATGGGGCACAGACAACAATAAAAACCTGACAGGTGTTTTAATCCATCTCCACTCTGTCCAAAACTGAAAAAAAAGTTTTGCCTTTAATTATACTTTAAGTTACCAATGTAAGGTACAAGGGTTCTTCAAAATGTTTCCGCACTTTTTTAAAACTCTTTTTATTAAGAATTTCAAAAATAAAATACATCAGTTTTACTAAACATCAAGGTCAGCCGGCTTGCCAGACAGACCAGTCACATGACACCCTCAGACACGACCAATTACTACTCATCCCATCCTCACCATTTCCAATGAAAATATAATAACGCACAAACTTTTTGAAGACCCCTTGTACAAAAATGTATGAGTTGTTCAGCACTTCAGATAGAGCTAATACTGTAAGTAGCACAGGGATAATCATTTTAACCCCTAGGCGCCGACTGCACGCAAATATGTGGCTTCTCGGTGGCTGGGCCTTGGCGCAGAGTGGCTGCATATTTGTATGTATTAGCTCCGATAGAGCTGTGTCGAGAGCGCACGCCCTGCATGCTCCAGGCCCAATGACCAGCGGCTCATGAAAAGCTCCCAATGGCTTCTTACGATCAGGAGTTTTCCAATCGTGTGACCTCTGTCACAGCAGTCACATGGTCACAAGCCCCACCTCCCTGAATGCCAAACCCCTTAAAGGGACACTTGGAGCCAGCACCTAGGGGTTAAAATGAAGAGATAAGTTCACTTTTTATAAAAAAAAATCACATCTTTTTGTAGGTAAAAAATGTGCTTTTATTATTTTTTTTTTAAACTGGAGCCTATAAAGCATTGAGTCCATGATCAGCAGATTGCGGGTACAAAAAAAATCCTGCAGACTCTCAGTCCACTGTCTGCCTGTACATCCCATATGGGCGGGCAGTTACTGAATTGCAGGAAGAATCATATTTGACTAATATAACTGCAAGTGAGTTGCATGTTTTTTGCACATTTGCAGAAATGGGTCTCAGCACAGAACACTTCCTATTCATTCATTGTCCCCTGGAGCTGAAGCTGCAGAGAAAATCAGGTGTGTTTTTGCTTTGGGGTGTACACCCTAATGCAATAGGCTGCGCATACCCATGGTCCCAGTAATCCTACTCTGCACACACATAGCCTAGCCCATCAAGAGACAGAGCCCAGGCAACAACACTAGTGGCCACAAATACAAATAAAGCCTCACTTGTTCACTGGACACCTACCCCCCACCCCCACTGCACAGCCTGGTCCCCAACAGACCACGGACTGGCACTGGTCTGCAACCCGGGGGGTTGGGAACCTCTGTATTAAATTACAAGCCAGGTATCCACACATCCTTTCCCAAAAGTGATTGTTTTTAATTTTAAGTTGTTTTTATTGAGGTTTACTAAATGAATAAACAGGTAATGAACCAGTGTATCCCCCTTCAATGACATACAAGCAAGAATCCTATTTTTACTTTGATTTTCCTTGCATATGATTGGGTATTCAAAGTAAACAAATTGTTAAATAAAGAGCAATTCCAGGCTCACCCCTTCTGCCTCCCCCCCATTACATCCTCACTCTCCCCCAACCTTCCCAGGGGCCCCCTGCAAGGCCAAAATTAGGGGGGCGGGGGGAATTGTGCCCCGGGCGCAGCATTGAGAAGGGCACCATAGCTGGTACAGATCCTTCTGCAGCAGCTGAATGCCTGCTTTTATTCCTCTCCCTCCCACCAGCATTCAGCTGCTGCAGAAGGAAAATACAGAGATTGGTACCAGTAAATGCAGACCCAGTACCCACTCCTGTTCATGCCCCTTCTTCTTCAGCTGTCTGGCCCCCCCATGCTCCCCTGGTCTCCCTATAGCGCTACCCTCCTGTCCCGCTGGCTAGCTGTGCAGTAAGTGGGCAGGCTTAATGAAGACATGACCCTCAGCATGGAGAAGTTCAACATGCAATAAGACAGCCACATAATACTTTCAACATAATCCTCCTCGGCACTTCTTCTCTTGATCCTTTCTTCCCCTGTTTTTGATCCTGCATAGATTCCCCACAGCAGCCAGCAGGATGGAGAGTGGGGGGAAGAGAAGACCAAAAGAACAAGTGCAGAGGAGGGTTATGTTGCAACTATTTTGTTCCTTTTTTACTGATAGCATGCTGAACTTCTCCAAGCTGAGGTTTATGCCTGTATTCAGCCCACCGGCTTACTGCACAGTAGGGATGGTCCCGATATTCGAGTCAAACGTAAGTTCGACTCGAACATCGGGTGTTAGTTTGTTCGGAGAACAAAAAAACATATGGGGTGTTTGCTGCAAATTCGAGTGCCATGGAATGCCCCACACTATATAAGGCTGCTTACACAGCGGCCGTATGTAGTATGTTGGAGTGGAGGGAGACAGAGAGAACTTGAGCTAGATTAGGCAGGTTAGTTAGTGACGTGCAGGCAGTGTAGTATATATAGATACAGTGTACCATATATATATATATATATATATATATATATACACTGCCTTCAGTGTAGACTATATATACAGTGCATTCAGTGTATACTATATATACAGTCAGCGCAGGCAGTGTATAAATACACTGAGCAAAATTATAAACGCAACACTTTTGTGTTTGCCCCTATTTATCATGAGTTGAACTCAAAGATCTTTGACTTTTTCTATGTACCCAAAAGGCCTATTTCTCTCAAATATTGTTCACAAATGTGTCTAAATCTGTACTAGTGAGCACCGGCTCCCAAGAATACACAGAGAAGAGAATAGGTTGGGCACTGAGCTGGGAAGACGTTACATGCAGAAAGTGAAAGTTATTATGCTGTCAAAAACACAGGCACATAGTACACAATTTCATGGATGGGATTGACAACAGTATCTATTAGCAGTTTGGAGACATAGGCTTATCATTGCTTTT
>BLSH010287003.1:869937-888710 GCA_018402905.1 Glandirana rugosa | reverse complement strand
TATATAGTTAAGGGGAACCCTATGACAGAACTAGTAAAAAAAATGGCATGGGGTCCCCCCCCAATCCATACCAGGCCCTTTCGGTCTGAAATAGATTTTAAGAAGAACTCTACACCACAAATTAAAAACAAATTGTTATGAGGTCCCCCCAAAATCCATACCAGACCCTTATCCGAGCATGCAACCTCTCAGGTCAGGATAGGGGGGGAGCGAGCGGCCCTCCTCCTCCTGAACCATACCAGGTCACATGCCCTCAACATGGGGAGGATGCTTTGGGGTCCCCTTCAAAGCACCTTGTCCCCATGTTGATGAGGACAAGGGCATCTTCCTGACAGCCCTGGGCTTTAATTGTCGGGGTCTGTGGGTGGGGGGCCCCTGTCCCCATCAACATTGCGACAAGGTGCTTTGGGGTGGGAGGTGCAGAGTTCCCCCTGCCCCAAAGCACCCACCCCCATGTTGAGGGCATGCATCCTGGTATAGTTCAAAGAGGGGGGCACTCACTCATTCCCCCCATCCTGACCTCCAGTCTGCATGTTCGGATAAGGGTCTTGTATAGATTTTTGGGGGACCCTCACTTCAATTTTCTTTTTAATTTTGCTGTGGAGTTCCCCTTAAAATCCATATCAGACCTGCCCCTACACCGTTTTTTTTCATTGATTTTTCATTTATATTGCTGGGAGCCGGCAATACATTACAGCCGCAAGCAAGTTTAAATTACATTTTTCCTTTACAAATGTAATTTTGCTGCAGTACTGTTCTAAACATCACACAGATGCGCCACTTTACAGGCAGACTAAGGGGAACCCCAGGCACGATATTTAAAGGAATATTTCATATTTATTGCACCACCATATAACAAGCAGCGCTATAAATGTGTGATAAAGTGAATTAGACCCAACACTGGGTTAACAGTACACTTAGCACAGTTCATAAGAAGAAAAACATATGTCCTTATAGAATTGCTGCTGTTTATCAAGCAGTGTCCCAAATATTCAGTTCGCCACCTTCACCACACCTCCTGACTTTCGGGGTTACCCCCTATGTGGAAAGACTCACCGGATAAAAATCAGAATACAGCCCGTTAGGACAAATCATGCTGCACATTTTTCACACTGCTTGGCTGCAGATCATCATATACCTCCAAAAATCCCAGTGTGTCACGAACAGTAACCTTTCAGGTGGGTGGACTCTTAAAACTCAGATTTGTTGTAGATCTCTCACCATGCTGGTTTCTGGCACTTCCAGGAATGTTGAATACTTGGCCCCCTGTTGTGCACCATGGATTCCAGCACATATGTCACTACCATGTTCCTAGCAGGCCACACTACAGCAATGGAGCTTTCCTTCCAACGTGCTAATGTCTCTCTCTCTCCAAGCAAACAGCTCCACTCATGTTTATTGTTACACTTAAGCATTATTAAAATCCCTGCTCCTGCAAAAAACGATTGTTTTAACCACTTCAGCCCCAGAAGGGTTTACCCCTTAATGCCAGAGCACTTTTTGTGATTTGGCACTGCGTCGCTTTAACTGACAATTGCGCCTTAGTGCGACATTGTACCCAAACGAAAATGGCATACTTTTTTCCCCACAAATAGAGCTGTCTTTAGGTGGTATTTGATCACCTCTATGTCCCATCTGATCACAGCTATAAACAAAAAAAGCGCGACAATTTAAAAAAAATATATATTTTTTTACTTTTTGCTATAATACATATCCAAAAAAATATAAAAATAACAAATTTATTCATCAGTTTTGGCTGATATATATACTTCTTCATATTTGTGGTAAAAAAAAATCACAATTGTTGTTTATTGATTGGTTTGCACAAAAGTAGCCTCATTTACAAACCTTGAGAATTCATTTATAGCATTTTCACTATTTTTTAATAAGTAATGGTGGTGATCTGCGACTTTTATCGGAATTGCGATATTGCGGTGGACATGTCGGACATTTTTTACACTTTTGGGACCATTGACATTTATACAGCGATCAGAACATGCTGATTACTGTATACATGTCATTGGCAGGGAAAGGGTTAACCTGTAGGGGGCAATCTAGGGGTTAACTGTGTTCTCTGTGTGTGTTCTAACTGTATGGGGGCTGGGGCGGGGCATGACAGATCTATCTGATCCCGAATACAGGGATCAGTAGAGCTCTGTCATGCCGCCTGTCAGAATGGGGAACCGCCGTGTTTACATCGGCAGTTCCCCGTTCTTCCTCTCTCACAGGCAATCGCGGGTCGCCAGCGGACATCGAGTCCCTCCGACCCGCGGCCACACTCAGGGAGCAAGCGGCGGCTACGAGAGTGCACCACCTCGCACCCACCCGCTGTCGCGCCTGCGCTGATCACCATTTATAGACGGCGATCTGCGCTATCATGCCACTTTGCTGCCGTATATCGTCACAGTCGGCAAGGGGTTAAAAAGGTCCCCATGCACTTTTTATGGCAATAACTTACATATAAGCCTTTAAAATGAGCACTTTTGATTTTTCATGTTCGTGTCCCGTACACTTTAATAGTGTTCACATGTTTGCCAGAACTTTTTGCCTGTTTGCAGTGATTTGGTGCGAACCGAACCGGGGGGTGTTCGGCCCATCCCTACTGCACAGCTAACCAGTGGGAGAGGAGGGGAGTACAGGGGGGATGTGGACGGCTAACTGCACAGCTATTTCCTGGCATTTTCTTGCTTTTCTGCCTTACTGAGCTTTTGCTTATCCCACATTTCTATTGTATCAGTTACCTTGTTTGTATTTACACTGCCAAATTGCTTTATGCAGCTGTACAGTAGAAGCCACTACCTGAAGATTATGAACTCGGATGATATGAGAGCTGCTAGCAAGCATTTAAGAAAGGCTGCTTTCAAGATCTGATCATTTACTACCTGACTGCTGATTCAAGCTTTGATTAGCATATCTGGCTTGACTGTGTTGTCATTATCCATCCATATATGCAAGTTTTGCTTACCAGATATGACTAATATAGGGGGACTGGATTTGGGTTTGACACTTTAGACTGTAATATGCTTGTTTGAGCTTGTGTGTATTGAGTTGGGCATGTGTTACCCAAATTCGGTAAATGTGTGACACCCAGACTAGTATTTAGTGATAAAGACAATGTTGTCTTTTATAATGTGAGTGAGGTGAATGGTGATGGAATTAGATTCACAAATCTTTAATACTAAACTATTGTGTGTAGTAAAAGATTGAATTTTTAATCTAAAAAAATAACTTTTTTGTGCGAATTAACAGTGCACATGACACGGGAGTCCATAGATGCTGGCCGCTTTAGTTCAGGGTGTCTAAGCCTTGATTTGCAGTTGAGTTGATTGTTTTGATGACCACCAGGACCATGCAGAGATTTTGTGAGTTGGCATACAGTATGGTAATTGTCACCCTGTAGTAGTTTAATTTTTCTCTTGAGAGCGGGTGAAGAGGCCAGTAAATATATTGTTTATCAGCCCCTTCCTTTTCTGAATGAACACAGTTGTGTTTACTATGCTTCAGTTTGTGAATGTAGAGGAAGCACTTGCCATTCATTCACTATCAAGTGCAGCTAAGACTGCAGAGAAAGGGACTGGGCAATCTGTCCTCAGTCCCTTTCTGTGTCTCAAAAATCAGACATCAGGGGCCTGTTTAGGGATTTTTGACAGTTTGGCATCTTTGCCCTGGGCACTGAATGACTTTGTCCCGCTACTGGGGGATGCCAAACGGAGTCTTTAGGTGAAAAAATGTCTAGCTTTGCCAGTGGCCCCCTGTATTGTTTCTTTCATTATAATATATGTACCTTTGTTTTCAAACCAGTTACATGACACTCAGGGTCTTCTTCCTTTTCTTCTGATGGAGATTGAGCAGTCCTCAACAGTACATAGAGTGGAGCAGACTTGATTACATCATTGCCACTCTCCTAATCATTACTGTGAAAGTAAAAAGCCGTGGTTATGCCTCCTCAGGGGGCAGGTCCATGAAACCCTGCATTCACAGTATATTCTACGTCAGAATCATTCAACACAGAATTAGTGTGGGGAACAGCACTGGATTGGTGGTGAGCACTAGTGGGGGACTATTTAAAAATTTCCCCAGAGTAAGGCTTTAAATTAAGTCTGTCTGTTTAGTAAATCAACCCTACTATGTCATACTTTATTTAGTCTATATTCACACTAGCGAATGTGCCCCGCAAGGACTATATGCAAGAAACCCACCGGGGGGTTCCTGGTGATTGCCATGGGAGGCAAAACCATTGGAGTAAAATGTAATATTTTAATTTTTTTTTTGCATTTCTACACTTGATGAATACCGCCAGTTCTACTTTAAGATGATTAACCACTTAACAAAATCACCGTATATATCGGTCGCTATCCCAGGAGGCGGGAGGGGACATCCCCCCCTCCCGCTGCCTTCCACCGCTCTTCTCCAGCCTCTCATCCCACCGGGAGACCGGAGCTACGATCCAGCGCGTTCGCCGGCTAGAAGGAGACCTGAAGGAAGCCAGAATCGGCTACGATCGGGTCTCCTTCGTCAAATTCCGGAAGCGACGTCACAACGTCACTTCCGGTTTACTCGGCAGCCAATGGCGCTGGTTTTAAAAAAATTACGATATTCAGAATCACCGTTTTTGGCGATCTGAATACTGTGAATTGTAAAGGAGGGATGGGGGTTAAGAGTACCTGTCACCATATATTACTATCACAAGGGATATTTACATTCCTTGTGATAGCAATAAAAGTTATCAGATTTTTTTTTTTTTTAAGGAGCAGTGCTAAAAAATAAATAAATAAATAAATAAAAATTTTTAAAGCGACACCGTCCTCACGAGCTTGCGCAGCAAAGAAGACGCATCCATAAGTCCCGCCCGCATATGAAAATGGTGTTTAAACCACACATGTGAATTACTGCCGCTATCGCCAGAGTGTGAGCAATAATTGTAGCAAAAGACCTCCTCTGCACCTCTAACCTGGTAACCATTAACATTTTTTAAAGCGGCGCCTATGGAGATTTTTAAGTACCAGATTTTGTCGCCATTTTGCAAGTGTGCACAATTTTCAACCGTAACTTGTATGGTATCAATTTACTCGGCATAACATCCTCTTTCACAATATACAAAAAAAATGGGCTAACTTTACGGTTGTCTTATTTTTTAACTCAAAAAAGTAAAATTTTCCCCAAAAAAATTGTGATTGAGAGACCGCTGCGCAAATACTGTGTGACAAAAAGTATTGCAACTATCGCCATTTTATTCTCTAGGGTGTTTGAAAAAAATATATAAGTAATTTTCTAGCAAAAAAAAAACACTTTTTAACTTGTAACCAACAAATGTAAAAAATGGCTCCGGTGGGTAAGTGGTTAAATCAATGGATTACCATATACTGCTGAATTTCTCTTTACTGATCACCTGCTATTATTTGTGCACATCAGGCTGCCCCAGACATGTTTAAAGGATTTGAGGCACTAATAAACCGTTTCATAAAGTCTTCCAATTCATCATTGTTTCAAGTCAGAAGTGTGAAAGAGTTACTGTGGGGCTACAAAGATCCATTCTTGGAAGCATTAGGATTATTAAAAGATACAACTACTGGAGTATTCTATCCGGTAAGTATATCACAGGACATCAAAAATTATGATAAAGCTGTCTAAATGCAAGTGTAATATTTATAACATAGTTAATTGTGGTTCCTCAGACCATTGATTATATGTTCATTTAATAAGTCCCCTTTTGTAAATCTTTTTGTTAGTTCTAAACTGAGGCGAGCAGATTCAAGTAAGTTATTAGAACAAACTCAGGTCAATTTATAAAGCTTACATATTACTGTTTCCATCAAAACTACTATCACCTTTGCCTTAGGCTATGTTCACAGCTATGCAGGTGTGTCTGTATGGGTGATTTTGTGCATTTTGGAGAGTCATGATTAGAGTAGCCCTTTCTTTTTAATGGGCTGACCTAAGCATGAAAATGGATTTTAGTAGGATCATCACATTAGCAAGGTGCGTTGGGGTGCCATTAAGAGTTATTGACTCCACCACACCAGCAAAAGCAATGCCTGTTTTTATACACTGCAGGAAAATGCACAATTTTATGTGCATTCCTGCATTGCACAAATGTGAACCTGGCCTTAGACACCAGTCTAACACCATTCTTTAGCTGGAAGCACTAAAGAAAATCTGGTTGCCTACTTCAACAAAAATCACAAGGAAACGTGTAATGCACATATCTATCCTTCCTGTGCATCAATTTTGCAACAGATCTTCAAAAGGTGATGACTGTAATGCTGGGTGTGATGATGTTATATTTTATGAGGTCTGCTCTGAGAATAGTGGGCAACCCTGAAACATGTTGCTTCCTACTAACTTACTCTCTTATCTTTTATATAACTCGGGTTCAGAACAAGCTCCTGATTTTTTGACAAGCAATGGGACAAAGCAGGGATGGGTTTTGTTTTTTATTGTGTGCCAAGTACTTTACTGAACACATTTCTTGTTATTTAGCTGCAGATTGAAAGAGCTGTAATCAGCAAAAGCATTACCAGCACATTTAGGATAATTTTTATTTTTATTTTTCAGGACTACAATAATGAATTACATATTTAAAGGTCCACTGTAAAGCTAAATAGAGGACCTTGTACATTATAGCAATATAAGTTTAATGTTTAAAGTTAAGTTTATTTAAGTTTATTGGGTAAACCCTTACTTATTTTATTTGCTCCTTTTTAGACGGTTAGATATACCATTTAATGGGGGTTATTTACTAAAGCTGGAGAGTGCAAAACTGGTGCAACTCTAAATAGAATCCGCTTCCAGGTTTTATTGCCAAAGCTTAATTGAGGTTAGAAGCTGATTGGCTACCATGGACAGCTGCACCAGATTCTGAGTGCACCAGGTTGAGTAAATCTACCCTAATGTGTTTTGTTATATCTATTTGATACATGCAAAAAAATACCCATTCCTCTATGTGGACTACAGAACAGCTTCCCCTATGTTATTGAAAAAGCGAATATGGGGTTGTGTTCTGTAGTCTTAAAGGGGTTGTAAAGTCAGAAGGTTTTATATCTTAATGCAGCCCCCCTCAGCCACCCTAATACTTACCTGAGCTTCATCTCTGTCCAGCGATGTCCACGAGTGTCTCTGCCTTCCGGGACTCTCCCTCCTGATTGGCTGAGACACAGCAGTAGTACCATTGGCTCCTGTGGCTATTAATCAAAGTCAGTTAGCAATCAGGAGAGTGAGAAGGCCGGGCCGAACCTCAGCTCTGTGTCTGAATGGACACACAGAGCTGCAGCTCATCTTGGGTGCCTCCATAGCAAGCTGCTTGCTGTGGAGGCACTTAACAGGAGGGAGGGGCCAGGAGCACAGAAGAGGGACCCAAGAAGGGGAGGATCCAGGCTACTCTGTACAAATCCACTGCACAGAGCAGGTAAATATAACATGTTTGTTATTTTTATAGAAAAAAAACAAGACTTTACAATCACTTTAAGTCCATTACTGTTCTAGAGTGACAACATTGCTTAAAATGTTTGTTGCTGAGTTTAGATTCACTATACGTTTACAAACCTAACTGTACTGATAGTGGTACTGTCTGAGATGAATCGGGCAGTGAACAGCCAGAATCTTTAACCACTTGCCCACTTAAACTCTCTTCCTAACCATACCAGGCTTTCAGTGCTCTCACATTTTGAATGACAATTACTCAGTCATGCAACACTGCACCCATATGAAATTGTTGTCCTTTTTTTCACACAAATAGAGCTTTCTTTTGGTGGTATTTAACCACTTGCCGACCGCCGATCGGCGATTGACGGCGGCAAAGTGGCTCTGTAAGGCGAAACGCCCGCGCGCTCACTGTGTCCGGGGAGGGCCAGGGAGCGGGTGCGGCGGCTTCGATTGCCGCCGGCCACCCGCGATGCCCCCCCCGGAGTGAAGGAGCGGAGGTCCGTGTAAGTAAACACGGACCTCCGCTCTGTGTGAGGGGGAAGGGCTGTGATCACAGCCTTCCTGTACGTGAAGGCTGTGACCACTTCCCTTCCCCAGCTAGGCAAGCCCCCCCACAGTTAGAACACACCCAGGGAACATAGTTAACCCTTAGCGTGCCCCCTGCAGGTTAACCCCTTCACTGCCAATGGCATTTACACAGTAATCAGTGCATTTTTATAGCACTGATCGCTGTATAAATGCCAATGGTCCCAAAAAAGTGTCAAAACGCTCCGACATGTCCGCTGAAATATCACAGTACCGCAAAAAATCGCAGATCGCCGCCATTATTAGTAAAAAAAAATAAATGAATAAAAACTCCAAAAATGAATTCTCATCGTCCGTAAACGCGACCAATTTTGCGCAAACCAATCAATAAACGCCGATTGCGATTTTTTTATCGCAAATATGAGGAAGAATATAAATCGGCCAAAAACTGTGAAAAAAAATGTTTTTTTATATTTTTTTTTTTGGATTTGTATTTTAGCAAAAAGTAAGAAATTTGCCTTTTTTTGCAAAATTGTCGCTCTTCTTTTGTTTATAGCGGCGATCAGAAATGACGCAGAGGTGATCAAATACCACCAAAAGAAAGCTCTATTTGTGGGAAAAAAAGGACGCAAATTTCGTTTGGGTACAACGTCGCACGACCGCGCAATTGTCAGTTAAAGCGACGCAGTGCCGAATCGCAAAAAGGGCTCCGGTCCTAAAGCTGGAAATCCTTCCGGTCCTTAAGTGGTTAATCACCACTGGGGTTTTTTTTTTTTGCGCTATAAATGAAAAAGGCCAAAATTCTGTAAACAATGCATTGTTCTTTGTTTCTGTTATAAAATTTAGCAAATTAGAAATTTTTCTTCATATATTTTGGCCAAAATTTATACTGGTACATGTCTTTGGTAAAAATAGCCCAAATCCGTGTAGATTATTTGGTCTTTGTGAAAGTTATAGCGTCTACAATCTCTGGTGCCAATAAGTTAAAATTGATCACACCTGATGCACTGACGGCCTATCTCATTTCTTGAGACCCTAACAAGCCAGGACAGTACAATTACCCCCAAATTACCCTTTTTGGAAAGTAGACATTCCAAAGTATTTAGTAAGTATTTAGTAAGAGGTGTAGTAAGTTTTTTAAGTTGTAATTTTTTTCTACAATTCTTTGCAAAATTTATTTTTTTCCACACAAAATTGTCATATTTCATATTTCTCACACATAGCATATGCATACCACAAATGACACCCCAAAACACATTCTACTACTCGAGTAGTACTCGAGTATGGCGATACCACATGTGTGAGACTTTTCCACAGCCTGGCCACGCAGAGAGGCCCAAAATGCAGGGAGCACCTCTAGGCATTCTAGGGACATAAATTACACATTTCTTGACTACCTCTTGTACTTTTGAAGGTCCTAGAGCACCAGGACAGGGGAAACGTCCCCAAAATTACTCCATTTTGGAATTCAAATGGAATTCAATGTATATTCTAAGAGGCATAATGAGCTTTTTGAATATGTCATTTTTTTCCACAAGTTTTTGGAAAATGTGGAAAGAAAATGAAACACTTTTTTTTTTTTTTTACACAAAGTTGTCAATTTATTCAATATTTCTAACACATAGCATATACATAGCCAAAATTACACCCCAAAATATATTCTGCTACTCCTTCTGAGTATAACGATACCACATGTGTGAGACTTTGCCACAGCCTGGCCACATACAGAGGCCCCAACATGCAGGAAGCACCATCAGGTGTTCTAGGGGCACAATTTCAAATCTAATTTGACTACCTATTACACTTTTGTGAGACACTGTAGTGGCACTGATGGGCACTATAGTGGCACTGATGGACACTGTAGTGGCATGAATGTGGCATGGATGATAATTGATGTGACATGGATAAAGCATGTATGAGCATGAATGAGGCATAAATGAGCCATGGATGGGGATGGATGAGCTGTGGATGGGAATGAATGAGCTGTGGATGGGGATGGATGAGCCATGAATGTGGATGGATGAGCCATGGATGGGGATGGATGTGCCATAGATGGGGATGGCTGATCATGGATGGGGATGGCTGAGCATGGACAGGGATAGTTGAATATGGATGTGGATGGCTGAGCATGGATGGGGATGGCAGAGCATGGACGGGGATGGCTGAGTATGGATGGGGATGGCTGACCATGGACATGGATGGCTGAGCATGGATGGGGATGGCTGAATATGGACGGGGATGACTGAGAATGGATGGGGATGGCTGAGTATGGACAGGGATGGCTGAGTATGGATGAGGATGGCTGAGCATGGATGGGGATGGTTGAGCATGGAGAGGGATGGCTGAGCACGGACGGGGGTGGCTGAGCATGGATGGGGATGGCTGAGTATGGATGGGATGGCTGAGCATGGATGGGGATGGCTGAGCATGGATAGGGATGGCTGAGTATGGATGGGAATGGCTGAGCATGAATGGGGATGGCTAATCATAGATGGGATGTCTGAATATGGATGAGGATGGCTGAGTATGGATGGGGATGGCTGATTATGGATGGGGATGGCTAAGTATGAATAGGATGGCTGAGCATGGATGGGATGACTGAGTATTGATGGGATGGCTGAGCATGGATGGGATGACTGAGCATGGATGAGATGGCTGTGAGTATGGGTGGGATGGCTGAGCATGGATGAATGGATGAGGCTGGGATGGGCATAGAGCAGTGCTGTGGGTACTACACATCCAGCCCACATCGCTGCTGCACCGGCTTGTTTACTACTGATCACTCTGTCATTTGATGGAGCGATCACATGGTAAAGGGCTGCTGCTATCGTCCCTATACCGTGATCCGGTCACGGATATTCCTGGATGCGCACCCCGGGTGGAGCACGGGAGCGTGATTCTGGGAGGATGTTATAGTACACCCTCCCAGAATAATGCAACCACCCTGCAGCCATTTTTTGGCTATGGACGGTTGGCATGTAGTTAAAGAGGAGCTCCAGACTCCTTCAGAAAAAATTAAAAGTCAGCAGCTACAAATACTGTAGCTGCTGAATTTTAATATTAGGACCCTTACCTGTCCACGAATCCAGCAATGTCTTCCTTTTTCAAATGGGTGCAGCCGCCGCCATTTCTTGTAAGGGAAACCGTCAGTGAAGCCTTGCGGCTTCACAGCTGGCTCCCTACTGCACATGCACGAAACACGCTGTGCTTTGTGAATGGCCTGGCAGCGGGGGAAGGAGGAGGGCCAGCAAAGTCATCTGGAAGTGGGAGCAGGTCCCTGTCAAAACCAGGTACCCACTCCCCCCCAAAAGGTGGCAAATGTGCCAGCGTAGGGGGGAAGAAGTAAACAAGCGGAGCTCTGCTTTAAGTTCTCATTACAATACATTATTAGTGTGTTATTTTTGTCTTCTAAAAATGGCAATGATTGCTTTAATGTTTGAACTAATTATTATTCCTTACTTGCAGTACAATGGAACAATGGATGGGCCTTACACAGTTTATAATGGCAAGAACGATATCAGTAGAGTAGCCATAATTACCAAATATAAAGGAGAGAGGTAAATATTGTAGTATTCTTTGCTGTGTTTGCTACTAGATCTGTAACTTTTGTGAAGCCTAATGAACAACTATATTGTTAGACTGTTATAAGACTCAAAAAGTGAGGTGCCTTAAAGCTGAAGTTTAGCTGAAAAAATTCCTAGAGCTTCAGTCACATCTCTTACATGTAATGCAGAATCGAAGGGGGGCTCCCCCGCATCTATGCCGACCACTCTTCCTATACATTAGGCCTTCAGCATTAGCTTTAGTATTAGCAGTGTGTCACATTGTATATCCTACTATAAACATTGTTTTGGATAGTTATCTCAAAGTCTTTCACCCCATGCTGGCTGGGAACTTCTTGATCTATTCTCTAATTCCCCTATCTATATCTCTTCTCCTTCTCATTATTCTATCCTCTCTTCTTTACTTCTTTAATTCTCTTCTTTGTCTCTCAACTATTTCGACCTTTTCTTTTTTGTAATATGCAAAGGTGGTTTATCAAGGACTACAGATCGACTATGGGTGATCTGACCGCTACATAGCCGCAATTAATATTCTCTGTTGACCGATGCAGTGTCACTATACAGACGACATTTTATGGAGGGGGAGTGGCTCCCCATCCGCCCGGCACAATTAGCTCCCAGTTGGGGTGCCGGCGGTGGGGGGCGACCCTCCTGCTCTCAGATAATCAGGAAGACACACAGCAGATTTTGGCCGGTTGTGGGTACCCATGGCAGGCCAACGTCTCAAAATAGGTCAGACACATTTATATTTGTTTATGTATTCCTGTTTCATTGCCTTTGCCTTATAAGGTTATATGCAACTTTGTATGTGTAACTTTCTTTTTTGTCTTGAAAATTTATAAAAATGTATTATATAAAAAAAAATGTAATGCAGAATCTCCCACATTGTGCAGGCAGCAGGATCCTGAAGAAATCTTCATTGCAGGAATGCCTGTCCTCTTCTTGTCTCTAAACTTCTGACACAGCAAATTTAACAGCTTGGGGTCTTCAGGCAGAACAGCAGTACAGATGATTCATTGGGACCTGTCTGTAAGTAGGGGAGAGAATCCTGTGACTGATCAGACTCTTCCCTATTCAGATAGCTTTACAAGTGTAATCAATGAAAGAACCGGCCTCACTGGAGGAGGAAGAAGGGGGAGTTGTGTCCCCTTTGCACCATATGTAGTTGTTCTGCCTGAAGCTGTTAACTATCAGAGACAGGAAATCTTCATTGTAAGGAGGGCATCCCTGCAATGGAAAGTTCTACAGAATTCAGCAGCCTGCACAACATAGACATATTTCATTACAGGTAAGTGATGCGACTAAAGTTGTGTGAATTTTTTTTTGCAAAACTTCAGTTTTACTAAGTAAGAGAACAATTATATATATAATATTATGTGGTATAGTATAAGTACTGGGACACCTGCCTTTACACGCACATGAACTTTAATGGCATCCCAGTCTTCAGATCTTTTGCGAAAGCTGTCCACAAGGTTTAGGAGTGTGTCTATGGGAATGTTTGATCATTCTTTCAGAAGCACATTTGTGACGTCAGGCACTGATGTTGGACGAGAAGGCTTGGCTCGCAATCTCCCCTCTAATTCATCCCAAAGGTGTTCTATTGGTTTGAGGTCAGGATTCTGTGCAGGCCAGTCAAGTTCCTCTACACCAAACTCTCTCATCCATGGTCCAAATCATTTTGTGGAGATTATGGTGTGGGGCTGTTTTCCAGGGGTTGGGCTTGGCCCCTTAGTTCCAGTGAAGGGAACTCTAAGGCATCAGCATACAAAGACATTTTGGACAATTTCATGCTCCCAACTATGTGGGAACAGTTTGGGGATGGCCCTTTCTTGTTCCAATGTGACTGCACACCAGTGCACAAACAAGGTCCATAAAGACACGGATGAGTGAGTTTGGGGTGGAGGAACTTGACTGGACTGCACAGAGTCCTTACCTCAACCCGAAAAAACACCTTTGGGGTGAATTAAAGTGGAAACTGCGAGCTAGGCTTTCTTGTGCAACATCAGTGCCTGACCTCACAAATGTGCTTCTGAAAGAATGGTCAAACATTCCCACATACACACTCCTAAACCTTGTGGACAGCCTTCCCAGAAGAGTTGAAGCTGTTATAGCTGCAAAGGGTGGGCCAACTCAACATTGAACCCTACGGACTAAGACTGGGTTTGTTTCAGTGTGAATGGGGCTTAAAAATGCAATACAATATAACTAAACCCATTCAATATTAGTCAACTAAAATATACTGGAGGTTTTAGTCGACTAAAAAACTGTAAGCTATATTGGCTGTAATGCCATTGCATACATTATCTGAATATATTACCATTATTAAATAATAAGAAAAAAAAAAAGAAAAGCCTGTTTCTTATTTTTTTTTTATTTCAGCAGCTTAGTAGATGTCCCCTACTTATTCTTATGTGGCAGTGCAGTGTTAATTTTGATGTCAAATTTTGATTTAGTTTTAGTCATAGTCTTAAGACTAAAATGCCATTTTAGTTTTAGTTGTGTTTTAGTCATCTGAATTGTTTTAGATTTAGTCGTATTTTAGTCATCTTAATTTTTGTAGTGTTAATTTAGTCTGCGAAAATATTTTAGTCAACAAAATTAACACTGCTGCCAAGTCCTCTTTTTAGTATGCATGTGTGGACAAACGTTCCTCACACATACAAACCATATATATATATATATATATATATATATATATATATATATATATATACAGTATAAATGCATAATAGATTTAACTATGCCAAAGTATTGCACACGATGTTATCAAACAAAGGTTTACTATAGACTTTATTTAATTATTTCCCGATATTTTGTTCAAGTTACAAATCATACTAAAATGAATGTTTCTCTTTCAGTACTCTCTCATACTGGAAGGATGACTACTGTGATATGATAAACGGTACAGGTACGTGTAATAACCTTGAATGGTTTTGCCAAAAAATGTCTTAAAAGCAAGAAATGCGGAATGCTGGCTATAATGTAAAATGTTTTTTTTTGGAGCAGAAGGGGAAAGGTGGAGATATAAATAACGGGAACTTATAAGCAAAAAGGAAACAGTGAGCACTCAAAAACAAAAGCAAAAAGAGCAGCTAGCACTAAATAGGTGACCACCCTAAAACTATAATTCAAAAAAGGAAGTGCAGCGCCCATAAATTCTACCTCACAAATAATATTTTGCATAAAGTGTATGTATATCCAACAAGTGCTAGAGACTTATATCACGTGTATTACATAAAAAATATATGTATCAGAATGAAAAACATATCACACTAAAAAACAAAAATAAAAGTGCTGAGAAAAGCATTTGAAAGGTGCTGGCCCTTTAAATAGCCCAAATTAAAATAATCCTAAAATGTGGTTATCGCTCCAAGTTACCAACCATAAAGTGCATTGGTGCAGTAAAAGGAGAAGTGCGTGATACATCCACTCATCCGCTGGTGCAAATCCTCCACCACCATACACTCAGCAGAAGAATAATGGATATTAGCCTGTAATCGTAATCCACCTTCCAAGTATAAAGTGCTGCCAAACATCCAACCTGTTAGGGGAATGCTCACCGGAGCCAGAAAAGTGGTATATAGTGTAGCATTTATTGGTATCCCAGTACATCCATAAAAACAATATTTCGCATGCGCACGAAAGCCATCGGGTGGAGCCCTACATGTTGACTATTTAAAGGACCGGCACCTTTCAGATTCTTTTCTGAACACTTTTATTTTTGTTTTTTAGTGTGATATGTTTTTCATTCTGATACATATATTCTTGATGTAAACAATCAATCTGGCATCATAAATTAAAAACAGTCCACTGAAAAGATGCAAGCAGCGCTAATTATGAGTCTTTAAAAAAAGGTCTCTTTACAACCAAAAAAATCTTGCTTTCATCATCCCACCATGTATAGAAACGATCATGGGGAGAGAGATAAAGAAGGAAGGTGGGGTCCCCCTTAAGTAATACACTCACCGAACAGCAGGTTTATACACGCCTTTGCATACACCAGGGTGCCCCCTCGGAAAAGTGCTGCTCATACAGATGGACCTCTTGCTTTAGATCGGTCTCGATCGTCCCGTCTATGATGCTGGGATTATCTCCAAACAACAGATGGATAGACGCCTTCCCCAAGGATCCCACCATGGAAGATGATAAAGTGCTGAGAAGGACTAAGTGATGATACTGAGGTAAGTATGGATGTGTGGAGATGGAGGTGATCTTTCAGCCATAGTACCTGTGTTGAAGCCTTGAAGGCACTGACAGCCCCACGATCCGAACCGCTTCTCTTCTGTGTCTGCTGCTGGACACTGTCAGCTGAGCTCAGCTGCCTCTCTCTGCCTGTCACCACCACTGCCCGCCTAGGGTTGCCACCTCATCCCTTTAAACCCAAACACTAGGGTTGCCACCTTTTTTTAAAGACTCATAATTAGCGCTGCTTGCATCTTTTCAGTGGACTGTTTTTAATTTATGATGCCAGATTGATTGTTTTCTAAAGTTTAAAAGCAGCTGCTCTTTAAAACCACAGATTTATAAATAATATTAACATTTTGTGACCTAAGCGCTGATATTGGCTGCTGTCAATTTTATGGTGAGATTTCAGGTTCCGAGATAAATTGTCTAGTGCCATTTTTTTATATATTCTTGATGTAATATGCATGTGATATACAGTCCGTCTCCACCACTTTTTAGATGTACATAGGCTTTATGCACAATATTATTTGTGAGGTATAATTTGTGCTTTATAAGCACTGATAGTTTTTGAAAAATAAAGGGAAACATCATATTTGCTAATGAGGAGTCAACAGTCTTTTCTTTCTGCTGTGGCATGCACAGAAGGGTTTGGGGCAAACATTGAAAATGGTGTTTTCCTTATCTCGAAGCACCAGCATACAGGCATACAGTATAATAACACTTTTAGAAGGTTAGAAGAGAATACCAGCAGCACTATTACAGCAACAGGAGACAGTAGTACTAATCAAGCCAAATACATGTTAGCTTTTGACCAATGGTAAGGACTTTTGAACATTGAAAGAACTTAGGCCAAAATAAAATAAATGAATAGCCCATTGTATGATAAAATAAAAACAACAATTTTACCTGCAATATTCAGCTTAAATTTAGGGATTTCCCCAGCATTACTTTTTCTTTCTGCCACAAAGGGGTTGATTTGCTAAAACTGAAGAGTGCAAAATCTAGTGCAATTCTGCATAGAAACCAATCAACTTCCAGTTTTTTTTTTTTTTTGAAGCTTAACTGAACAAGCTGAAGTTAGAAGACGATTGGCTACCATGCACAGCTGCACCGTATTTTGCTCTCTCCAGTTTTAGTAAATCAACCTCAGTTTAATGGCCAGCACCATTTAACCCTCTTCCTCTGAGCCCAGGTCATCCTGTGCCTGCCCCAGCCTGTAAATTAGCAGAGAAAGGAAAAGCAGCGGAGTGGTAAGATCGCATCTCTGTTACACTGCTCTCTCTACATATCATACATGTTTCTTATCATTTTGACAGTGTAGGTAATCAAACAAATAATCAAACAGGAAGTAACTGTAAATTGAAGCTTACTAAACAGGTGCAAAGGTAGAAGCAATAATACAAAACAGATTCGGTATGATAATGAGCATGCATACTATGCAAAATAATACACAACAGAGTATGAAAGGTGCACAAACATGGACTGTTCAAAGCAATGCCCCTGCAGCTCAATCAGTGTAATAGGTACCTGCATAGCCTCCATAAAACTCTATAAAAACAGAAACTCTAGTTGAGAATCACTTAAGCAAAATAGTTCAGAACACAAACACCTAGTTGCTATTATCCTCATAAACAGTGTCCTTCTCAGTGAAGTCCAAGGTAGCTCTGATAGCGCAGGTGAACGGCTGAAGGGATCGAAGGCCCAAGGTAAAAAGGCTACCCCAATGGAACTGGAGTGCTCTGGTGGAAGGGCTAGTGCATGGGCTTCCCACAGTAACTGTACCTTCTGGAGAATCCGCATGTAATTTGGCTCACTTGGCTTCAGATCTCTTGCCCAGCTACCTGGTGTTGCCTCCCTGAGCTGATTAGCAAGGGAAGCTAAATAACTTATCTTCCCTGAATGTATCCTTGTAGTGCTACTTCATTTCAAACTCCCGCCCTGCTATACAGGGTTTGCAAGTATATGATACCCAGTACCAGAACAAGGTAATCCACAGCCTAGGGCAAAGATGCCAAACTCTGTCCCCTCTCCCCTGTTCATGATGTGCAAGATTAGGGGATCCTATGCCCAACAGTCACTAGCTTGTCAAAATCACTGCCATTGTCACTACTCCTGTCAGCCTTGTAAAAGAAAGAAGGCACGCTCATCCCTACAAGAAACCATTGTGCCGGGGGCAGCCACCCCTTGTCCCGACCCTGATGATACCAGGTCAAATTCAGAAACCCGTTTTTACAGATATGGCAAATAAATCAAATACACTGCTTGCATTAAAAAAAAAAAAAATAATGATGTATTAACATAATTTTATATCTTTTATATCTGCCTAAAATTCAGCTATAATTAATGCAGAGGCCTTTTGATAGGCTGGAAAATCTTTGCAAACATCTGCAGATTGTTTGCTTTTTTCCACAAAGAAAATCACAAGTATTTACACAAGTATTGTACTATGCAAAGCAGCTTACTGATTGTGCCGGGAAAAGCATTGTGGCTGGGTTGGTAGACATACAGTTTGAATAAAGGTGTGCAGAACTCTCACTTATTGTCAATTAGAGAGCTGTCTGTTAATGGCCACAGTCCTAGTGCCCTAGAGATCCTAGAAATATTAAAAAAATAAATAAATCTCACACAGGTAACTGCTAGTGAGTAGTGTTGAGCGAACCCGGACTGTAACGTTCGGGTCCGTACCGAACTTTAGGGTGTCCGTGGCACGGACCCGGACCCGGACATTTCAAAAATCGTTCGGGTTAAAGATCCTAGAGATCCCGTGATCCTGACACCGGTAATTGTCTGTCGAGAGATTAACTGTTATTCACTCTCAAGACGTGTGGAAATAAGTTTGACATACAGATGGTTGGGTCGGTGTTACGAAAAGGGCCGTGTTAGTCATTCGACGAAACGTATCATGTTATGAACACATTTATGAACACTAAAAGAAACACCTTTTTTCGTTTGTTAGACGTCTACAAACGTTTCTAAAAGGTCGGATAGTTTTCCGGAGACGTAATTAATATCGACTTAAAATCCGTCTATATTTTCTATATTTTAATACAATTATGTAGTAATAAAAAAAAAAAAAAT
>BLSH010287003.1:842468-856294 GCA_018402905.1 Glandirana rugosa | reverse complement strand
GGACGAGCGAAACGCGTTGACGTCACTTCCGGTCCGTCACAGTCAACAACATCACGTCCGGTTTACGGTGGTCTCCGAGTGGAACGCACGCCAATACCATTCGTGGTGTATGACGAGATTTGCTGTATTTTATATGCTGAAGACCTAGTGATCTCCTGTAAGTAGGATTCTCTTTTGCGCAATTAAACACCTTCTATACACAGTATACACTATGGTCTGTCTTATGTTTATTTTTTGAGTGCCCTTGGACACTAAGCCAGTGGAAAGGTCCACACATTTGAAACTGCAGCGACGTCCCGGATTCTAAGCCCCCACCAGAATACTGCTTTCTCTGACCCACTGACTGAAAAGCAGTGGGTCCATAATCTCTGGTGAGTGCGGGCACAAAGGGGGTCACTGAAGTGTGTGTCAATTTCACAGCACCCTGAAGTTTTATGAGCACCGATTCGCACTTTATATGAAGCACTCATCACTTTATATTTGGACTGTATTTTATTAAGTTTATTTGGATTTCCTGGTTTGGATTTTTCCATTATGTTATACAGGGCTGCCTACGTTTGAAATGCAATTATCTTAGTTACCAGTTGCAATTATGCAGACCCATATATGTATTTGACATCTTTATATACATGGTTTGATATATAATATTAATTTAAGGGTAGGCGCTGATTTATATATAACAGTTTCTTAGCAGGAATTTCCTGAGCACAGCAGCCCCCTAGATGCACTTTAATATTATTGTTGCACGGAATCAAATATATTTTTTCACATATATATATTTTTTCACAGATATTTATAGACATACATATTGTCACTTATTTTACACAATTTGATTGACAACTAAATTGGTCTAAGGGCTAGGCGCTGATCTTCATCTAACAATATAGATATAATAGGCAGGGCAGTAGGTAGTTAAAGTAAAACAATAAAAATGCACAATAAAAAAACATGCCTGGGGCATGCATTAAACCTACCTATGAAATGCCACATCTGTACGATGTATCCAATTTATTACAGCAAAACTGACATTTACAAAGTAAACTATGTGAAAATGTTTTTGGTTTTTTAACCACTTCCTTACTGGGCACTTAAACCCCCCTCCTGCCCAGACCAATTTTCGGCTTTCAGCGCTGTCGCATTTTGAATGAGAATTGCGCGGTCTTGCGGCGTTGTACCCAAACAAAATTTTTATTATTTTTTCCCCAGAAATAGAGCTTTCTTTTGGTGGTATTTGATCGCCTCTGCGGTTTTTATTTTTTGCGCTATAAACAAACAAAGAGCGACGATTTTGAAAAAAGAACAATATTTTTTACTTTTTTGCTATAATAAATATCCAAACAAAAAATATAAAAAAGACAATTATTCATCAGTTTTGGCCAATATATATTCTTCTACATATTTTTGGTAAAAAAAATCGCAATCGGTGTATTTTGATTGGTTTGCGCAAAAGCAATTGCGTCTATAAACTATGGGAATAGATTTATGGCGTTTTTACTATTTTTTTTTTTTTACTAGTAATGGCGGCGATCTGCAATTTTTATTGGGACAGCGATATTGCGGCGGACAAGTCGGACATTTTTGACACATTTTTGGGACCAATGACATCTATACAGCGATCAGAAATGTAAATGTCCACTGATTACTGTATAAATGTCATTGGCAGTGAAGGGGTTAACCTGCAGGGGGCAGTGAAGGGGTTAACAGTGTTCCCTGGGTGTGTTCTAACTGTGGGGGGGATGGGCTGGTCGGGACATAACAGATCTAACTGATCCCAGTGACAGGGATCAGTAGATCTGTCATGTCCCATTCACAGAACGGAGAACCGCCGTGTTTACATCGGCGGTTCCCCGTTCTGAGGCTGCTACAGGTGATCGGCGGGTCTCGGGCGGACATCGAGTCCGCCCGACCCGCGGACACGCCCACGCTGCATGCGGCGGCCGCGAGAGCGCGCTGCCGCAGGCTGCGAGTGCGCGCGGGGGGCGCGCACGAGGGAGGACATCCATGGACGTCCTCCCGGATTTTCAGAGCCGCGCTGTAGCCGTCTTTCGGCTATAGCGCGGTTCTGTACAGGTCAACTTTCTAAATTGTCACTTTTGCTGTAGTACATTCTAAAGTAAGAATGCCAAAAAGAGCAAAAAAAAAAAATCATAGGCTCCAAAATTTATACCAGAACCCCTACCCTTGATCAGGATCTGTTAAGGTTTTTAAGGGGGACCCCAAAATACATACCGAGCTCTCATCTGAGCATGCAGCTTGGCTGTCCAGTAGAGGAAGAATCCCCACTAGAATTGAGCGAACCCGAACTGTAAAGTTCGGGTCCGTACGGAACTTTGGGGTGTCCGTGACCCGAACCTGGACATTTGAAAAAAAGTTTGGGTTCGGGTTCTGGGTTCGGGTATTTGATCCCGCCTGTTGAATAGCTGCCGAGCAGCCAATCAACAAGCGTTTCACTGGTTTGCCCTTAGAAGCCAAGTTGTGAGCTGATAACTTCCTTTGCGTGTTACCTCTACTTCCTGTCACAGGAATCCTGTGTTCTCTGCCTGTGCAGAAACATCATGGAGATGAGAAGGGGTAGAATTGTGTGGCCATGTTGAAAAGGAAGGTAGGAGCATACTATATTTCTGGCATATCAGCAGTTGCTTTTCTGTAGTGTTTAACCATTTAAGGACCGGAAGGATTTCCCCCTTTAGGACCAGAGTCCTTTTTGCGATTTGGCGCTGCGTCGCTTTAACTGACAATTGCGTGGCCGTGCGACTTTGTACCCAAACGAAATTTGCGTCCTATTTTTCCCACAAATAGAGCTTTCTTTTGGTGGTATTTGATCACCTCTGCGTCATTTCTGATCGCCGCTATAAACAAAAGAAGAGCGACAATTTTGCAAAAAAACCCAAATTTCTTACTTTTTGCTAAAATACAAATCCAAAAAAAAAAATTTAAAAAAACATTTTTTTCATCGGTTTTGGCCGATTTATATTCTTCCTCATATTTGTGATAAAAAAAATTCACAATCAGCGTTTATTGATTGGTTTGCGCAAAAGTGGTCGCGTTTACGGATGATGAGAATTCATTTCTGGGGTTTTTATTTTTTTTTATTTTTCACTAGTAATGGTGGCGATCTGCGATATTTAGCTGTACTGTGATATTTCAGCGGACATGTCAGACCATTTTGACACTTTTTTGGGACCATTGGCATTTATACAGCGATCAGTGCTATAAAAATGCACTGATTACTGTGTAAATGCCATTGGCAGTGAAGGGGTTAACCTGCAGGGGGCGCTCTAAGGGTTAACAGTGTTCCCTGGGCATGTTCTAACTGTGTGTGGGCTGCCCTAGCAGGGGAAGGGAAGTGATCACAGCTTCCATGTAGAGGAAAGCTGTGATCACAGCCCTTCCCCCTCTCACAGAATGGAGGTTCGTGTTTACTTACACAGACCTCCGTTCTTTCACTCCGGGGGGGGGCATCGTGGGTGGCCGGCAGAGATCGAATCCGCCGCACCCGCTCCCTCGCCCTCCCCGGACACAGTGAGCGTGTGTGCACGCCTCCAGCGGCGCACGCTCACTGGGCGCGATCTCGCGGCCGCCGTCATATGACGGCGATTCACGTTACAGAGCCACCTTGTCGCCGTCAAATGCCGATCAAGTGGCTAAAGACATAAAACATTGGGAAATATTCATGTACACTAGAGATGAACTGGATGTTTTTTATTATGCCTTGACATATGCTATTATGGTAGCAGCAAAAATTATAAAATTCAAACCATTTAATTAATGACTCATAGTTTTATTCTGTTCCTATAGCACAAGACGTGATTGCTGATGAGTTGTTTGGAATGCATCATTATTAAATCAGATGCAATCAGTTTAACATGTAACATTTATGTGTCTTACTTAATGGTATGCCACTTTCTCCAGAGGTCTGTTTAGTATACTAGAATCTTCTTAAAAGGAACTTTATTCTGGCATGCAAAATGATATCACTTATATAGATGCATACTACTGTCCCTACCATTGCGCAATGGATAAATGCAGTTGATAAAATGATTCCCTATGAAAAGATTATTTATGACAATATAAACTATACCCACAAATATAAAGTATGGGATGTTTGGTGCAAATCTCCCCTTACATTAAATAACAGTTGCAGCTAACCTGATTGTGATTTTCTTGGTATTATCTGTATACAACATGTGGATTGCTCATGCTCAATCTAATGGTTAATGTGTATTCAATGGATTATTGTGAAATAGGGGACATTTGTTTCACTGTTTACATCTTAATTTATTGTTTTAAGTTAATTTTCCCTATCCCCATTTTTTTATAGGGCACTTATCCTACTCTTACCCCCATTGTACTTCCTTTTGCAGCCCTCTAGCACTTTCCAGGACTTTTTTACAGCCATTTTTGTGCCGAAAAATTCGGGTCTCCATTGACTTCAATGGGATTCGGGGTCAAGTTCGGGTCAAGTTCGGTACCGAACCCGAACTTTTTTGCGAAGTTCGGCCGAACGCGAACATCCCCACTTACACCACATCAGGCCAGATTCCGTCAGCATGGGAAATATACCTTCACAAGGAGAACCACCCTGGCACAGCACCCTGTTGGCCTGGTGGTTGTGGGGGTCTGCAGATGGGAGGCTTATTAGAATCTGGAAACTCTCTCTAAAATAAAGGGGACCCTGATACCAACCCCTGCATGAATGAGTAAGGAGTACATACTACCCCTACTTATTCACAAAAATGTTAACAGTAAATAAACACACACTGTCAGATTTGCTCCAGATAGAGACTTACTCCGGATGACAGATCTCGAGCTATTGTAACCTCATTTCAAATGCTTGAATTAACTGTAACCTTTTGAAATATTTCAATAGAGCTTTATTGAAAAAAGCTATAGCTGAATTGTAAACAAAGAGGCAGGGATGGAGGTTGATGTCATTAATTAAATATGGCCATGGCCATGGGAATCCCCGGTTGACATCCGAATGGCTGGGCTGAGATACATAACTGGTAGCTGGCAAGCCAGAGGCTACTGGCTTCTTAACATCCAGACTGAGCAGGAAGCTGACTCATTTAGCTGTGGTTGTTATATGCCCATAATTTGTTCACACATTCACTAAATGCTGAACAGGAAAACAGGAAGCTGCATAAAAGATGAAACTTTGTAACTGTTTCCTAAATCCCTCAATAGGATCCATTAGATGTTTATATATACACCCACTGGCCACTTTATTAGGTACCCCTTGCTAGTACCAGGTTGGATGCCCTTTTGCCTTCAGAACTGCCTTAATTCTTTGTTGGCATAGATTCAACAAGATGTTGGAAACATTCTTCAGAGATTGTGGTCCATATTGACATGATAGCTTCATACAGTTGCTGCAGATTTGTCAGCTGCACATCCATGATGCAAATCTCCCATTCCACCACATCTTAAAAGTGCTCTATTGTATTAAGATCTGGTGACTGTGGAGGTCATTGGAGTACAATTAACTCATTGTCATGTTCAAGAAACCAGTATGAGATGATTTGAGCTGTGTGACATGGTGCATTATCCTGCTTTAAGTAGCTAACAGAAAATGGGTACACTGTAGTCATAAAGGGATGGACATGGTCAGCAACAATACTCAGATAGGCCGTGGTGTGTAAACGATGCTCAATTGGTACTAAGGCAGGATGGATCCATGCTTTCATGTTATGTTTGCCAAATTCTGACCCTACCGTCTGAATGTCCCAGCTGAAACTGAGACTCATCAGACCAGACAACGATTTTCCAATCTTCTATTGTGCAAGTTTGGTGAGCCTGTGTGAATTGTAACGTTCTTAGCTGACAGGAGGGGCACCCAGTATGGTCTTCTCCTGCTGTAGCCCATCTACTTCAAGGTTCAATGTTTTGTGCATTCAGAGATGGTATTTTGCATACCTTTGTTGTAACGAGTGGTTATTTGAGTTACTGTTGACTCTGATCTTGAACAAGTCTGCCCATTTTCCTCTGACATCAACGAGGCATTTTTGTCCACACAACTGCCGCTCACTGGGTATTTTCTGGGTATTTTCTCTGTAAAGAGGTGTATGTGTGTGAAAATGCCAGTAGATAAGCAGTTTTTGAAATAGTCAGGCCAGCCCGTCTGGCACCAACAACCATGCGATGTTCAAAGTCACTTAAATCCCCTTTCTTTCCCATTCTGATGCTTGGTTTGAACTTCAGAAAGTTGTCTTCACCATGTCTAGATGCCTAAGTGCATTGAGTGGCTACCATGTGATTGGCTGATTAGCTACAGTCAGGTCCATAAATATTGGGACATTGACACAATTCTAATCTTTTTGGCTCTATACACCACCACAATGGATTTGAAATGAAACGAACAAGATGTGCTTTAGCGGCAGACTTTCGGCTTTAATTTGAGGGTATTTACATCCAAATCAGGTGAACGGTGTAGGAATTACAACAGTTTGTACATGTGCCCCCCACTTTTTAAGGGACCAAAAGTAATGGGACAGAATAACAATCACAAATCCAACTTTCACTTTTTTATACTTGGTTGCAAATCCTTTGCAGTCAATTACAGCCTGAAGTCTGGAACGCATAGACATCACCAGACGCTGGGTTTCATCCCTGGTGATGCTCTGTCAGGCCTCTACTGCAACTGTCTTCAGTTCCTGCTTGTTCTTGGGGCATTTTCCTTTCAGTTTTGTCTTCAGCAAGGGAAATGCATGCTCAATCAGATTCAGGTCAGGTGATTGACTTGGCCATTGCATAACATTCCACTTCTTTCCCTTAAAAAACACTTTGGTTGCTTTCACAGTATGCTTCGGGTCATTGTCCATCTGCACTGTGAAGTTCAATGAGTTCTGAAGAATTTGGCTGAATATGAGCAGATAATATTGCCTGAAACGCTTCAGAATTCATCCTGCTGCTTTTGTCAGCAGTCACATCATCAATAAATACAAGAGAACCAGTTCCATTGGCAGCCGTACATGCCTACGCCATGACACTACCACCACCATGCTTCACTGATGAGGTGGTATGCTTTGGATCATGAGCAGTTCCTTTCCTTCTCCATACTCTTCTCTTCCCAGCACTCTGGTACAAGTTGATCTTGGTCTCATCTGTCCATAGGATGTTGTTCCAGAACTGTGAAGGCATTTTTAGATGTTGTTTGGCAAACTCTAATCTGGCCTTACGGTTTTTGAGGCTCACCAATGGTTTACATCTTGTGGTGAACCCTCTGTATTCACTCTGGTGAAGTCTTCTCTTGATTGTTGACTTTGACACACATACACCTACCTCCTGGAGAGTGTTCTTGATATGGCCAACTGTTGTGAAGGGTGTTTTCTTCACCAGGAAAAGAATTATTCGGTCATCCACCACAGTTGTTTTCCGTCGTCTTCCGGGTCTTTTGGTGTTGCTGAGCTCACCAGTGCATTCTTTCTTTTTAAGGATGTTCCAAACAGTTGATTTGGCCACACCCAATGTTTGTTTTGTTTTTTCAGCCTAATGATGGCTTGCTTCACTGATAGTGACAGCTCTTTGGATCTCATATTAAGAATTGACAGTAACAGATTCCAAATGCAAATATCACACTTGAAATGAACACTTGACCTTTTATCTGCTCCTTGTAAATGGGATAATGAGGGAATAACACACACCTGGCCATGGAACAGCTGAGCAGCCAATTGTCCCATTACTTTTGGTCCCTTAAAAAGTGGGAGGCGCAAATACAAACTGTTGTAATTCCTACACCGTTCACCTGATTTGGATGTAAATACCCTCAAATTAAAGCTGAAAGTCTGCAGTTAAAGCACATCTTGTTCATTTCATTTCAAATCCATTGTGGTGGTATATAGAGCCAAAAAGATTAGAATTGTGTCGATGTCCCAATATTTATGGACCTGACTGTATTTCTGTTAGCAATTGTTTAGGTGTACCTAATAAAATGGCTGGTGATTGTATATATCTTCATCTCTCAGTTGCCTCATCACCTCTTCACAGTACTTCTGTGAGCCTAACACAACTACACCCTTCTTCTTTATATGCCTTTTTTATAGGTATATCATGATGCCCTTCAAATCATTTAGGGTTCTCTTTTCACCTCCTGTCAGATTATCCACTTTTAAAGAGAAACCTTTTAAGCCTCGTACACATGGTACAACGGTCGTACAACGGCGGTCATACAACCAGCTTGTTGTACAATCATCCGACCATTAGTATGCACGATTACAACAGCTGTTACAACAATGGTTGTATAACTGAAGTTGGATGAGCAGACTAGAAAACTTTGGTTGTACAACAAGCGGTTGTACGACCGTTGTACCGTGTGTACAGAGAAGTTGGTCCAACAAAATTGTATGTGCCTAACACGCATGCTCAGAAGTCAGGAACGCCCAGAAGTGTCCGTTCTGGGAAACCTACGTTCCTAGTTCACAAATCACATGCACTTGAACTTTATTGTTATACGCTCCTAACACGTCACTACGTTGGGCTTGGTTGTACGATCGCTTTGTGCATGTCAGAATGCGGGACACAACAGCCAACATACGATTTTGGATGTCTGGTTGTACGACCGTCGCACCCGTGTGTGTATGAGGCTTTACTCATTAGCTAAACTTAATAGTTCTCTTTCCCCGGAGTTGATTTCCTAAAACTGTAGAGTACAAAATCTGGTGCAACTGTGGTAGCCTATCAGCTTCTGACATCAGCTTTTTTACTTAAGCTTTCACATCCAAGATTTCCACTTTCTCATTTATGAAGTCTGATTTCTTAACTTTGGTCTTACTTTGGTCTTAATTTTCAGAGGGCTCAGCACTCAATGTGTATTCAAACCTTTGCATTCTTTCTGCATCAATCTTGTGAAATTGTGACACACTCATGTCTCAGATTCCGAAAATGAAGTTTCACCAAAAACAAGTGCATCCACCCCAGTCTCAGCTCCTGAACAACTGTAATGTTTCTGCAATGTTCATTTCAGTGCAAAATACCTGACATTGCATAGATGTGGGCAATCCTCATAAAATAAGTTCCACCTTTGCAACAGTAAAGTATATTCAATCAATCAATTAGTGAACAATAAAACTAGATTTGTAGTGTATATTATTTATTTATTTATGTGAATTGTGGGTTGTACAACCAGAAGAGTGTGTAACAGATATTATATAAACAGTAATAAGAGAATACTGCTAAACACTTTGTTAATCTTTATAAATTTGATATGAGATCTTTTTTTTTAAACAGAAAGTTTTTATTATAGTAAAAGTATAACCAGTACAATCGGTAAATTAAAAAATGGTATTACAAAGCAAGTTTTTAGTAGAAAAATATAGGAATATGCATACATATTGATCTTGAAATAACATGTATACAGCAATATCCCTCAATACATGAGCATAGTCGGGAAGATGAGACCATTTCTATAAAGGTTGAGACTAGAATCCCCAAATCTGGTACATGTAATTTCCATAGTGAGCTTGGATTATACCAAGGGATGGATATGACAGAAATCTAGGTAGGGAAAAGGGGGGAGGTAGTGGGGGGGGGGATAGTGAAGGGGGGAGTGAGGAGCAGGAGAGTAGGAGGGGAAAACCAGGGAGGAAAGTAGGGAGAGGGGGGAAAGCACCTCCAATATACATAAAATAGTTGTACTCTGCCACTAGACAGTTCGATCTTCTGCATCAATCCAGTTGGACCATATTGTATCATATTTCTTGGGAAATATGCTAAATTCCTGCTCGCATGTTGTTTTATATAGCGGTAAAATTGAGTTAACCGCTCTTCGCCAGGAAGAGCAAGTAGGGGGATCGGCTGACTTCCACCTTAGCAGGATTTCTCATCTTGCATAAAACAGTGCAAAAGTAAGACATAACTTTGTATACCTGTCCCCCACAATATCCTCCATCTTATTATGTAAGACAACTAGAGGGTCCAGTGGAACCACAGTATCACAAATGTCAACCATGGATTTCCAGTATGAGGTAGGTTTAGGACAGGACCATACCATATGGCAGAAGGAGCTGCTCTCAGTTCCACACCTAGGGCATTGGGGGGTCTCTTTGTGGGTATATGTTAGCTAGTCTCTGGGGTGTGTAGTATACACGATGAAGAAACTTCAACTGCACAAACCTGTCTCTAGCTGATCTCATGGAGGGGACTTAAGATGATACATAATGATCCCAGTCTTCTTTGGTGAGATCAGGAATGTCAGCCTTCCACCTCTCAACCATGCCTCACGTGCCACCGACAGACGCAAATAAATGGATGTGAAGGGTTTTCCCATCACCTTAGAAGATAGCAGGCGTTCTACAGGGTCTGATTCCAGGACAATTGGTTCAGGTAATTGAGCCCTCATAGCATGTCTGAGCTGCGAATACCTAAATTTCATGGATCGGGGCAATGAGTATGTTTGTCGCATGGTTGCAAAGGGTAGAAGACTCCCATCTGACACGATATGTTTCAAGGTGATTATACCTTTTTGGGCCCACACCTGTGGCTCAGGGATTGCGTATAGATGAGGAAGTAATGGATTTCCCCATAGGGGTGTGTGAGGAGAGACATGGGATGCAGTTCTGTATATTGCCTGGGCTTGGGTCCGCACCTGCACTACCGTTTTCATGGGGACTGCTACCAATGGATGCACCCTTACTCCCCGAAAGGCCAGGTTACTCAATGGTGCATAAGAGCCTAGAATGGCCACCTCTAAAGTCACCATATATGCATCAACAGTTTTACCCACTTGGATACCCAGATATGTAAATTCCCCTGAACGGGGAACCAACGGGTGTAGTGGAAACAGCACCGACTTACCCCAACTTATACGGACTCCCGAGAACCGTCCAAAATTTTCAAAAAGAGCTAGCGTGAAGAGAAGACGAGGCATCCGCCAAATAGAGTAGTGAATCATTGGCATATAGCAATATTTTCTCTTCTATCGTTCCAACCCTTATGCCCGGTATCCCCAGATCCGCTCTAAGAAGAATTGCCGAAGGCTCTAGTACCAAGGCAAAAAGAGTTGGGGACAAGGAGCATTCCTGACGAGTCCCTCTGCTCAATGGGAAATAATCAAATAAAGTGCCATTAGTCTGTGCGAGTGGCTTAGCATAGAGGAGTTTTATCCAGGACACCAAACGAGGGCCAAACCCAAAGTGTGAGAGAACCTCCCATAGAAAGCTCAGTGCTAAGTTAAGTGAGCTAAGTGAGTTTCCTGGAGCACACATATGTGGGAAGCACGTGCTTTAATAAACTGAAACATTAGTGATCATTTAACAGGGGAGTTTAAGCCCCTGATGTTCCAGGAAAGAATATTAAGAGAGGATATCTCTAGGGTCAGTCAACCAGTGTAAAGGATATGTAAAGGAAGCAGGACTTCCAGAGCAACCATGCATACATGAAGGTAGAATGCTGTGCAGAAAACATAAACTAAAAGAGAGTAATTGAACTGAAACCAAAAAGAAACGCTGTCTTTTGCTGGCCCAACAGCCGTGCATGGAGGCAAGTGAATGAGAGGCATGTTGCGACGTGTCGGCCCGGTGCTTCTACCCCTGGTCTGCACCCGGAGTGGCTACAGAGAAGTAGGATGTCAAAGACCCGATCAGCGTCTTGGACATGACCCCCCCCCCCCTTCCCGATATGGGATCTTTAAAATTACAAGTGATGGAAAAAAAATGAGAATTCAGTGAAAGGTGGAGAAATAGAAATTGGATGTGTTACACTGTGGTTAGGCAATTATTTGATCATCTAATAGGTAGTATCTAATATTGAAGAGAAAATGACTCTGCTGGATAGTTTAAATATTGATATGATGTATTTATGTATTTTTTATATATTTGGTGATTTTGATTGGTTTTTAGTGTTTAGTATAAAAAAAATGTAATACCTTCTAATAATATGCTGCGCTATAGACATAAGAATTGAACAGCTGCAAGCACCACAATATGACAAAGCATTGTTCACAAATGGAGTAGGTTAAAAAGTGCTGTGCTATATGCGTACAGTAATATATAGACTTTTTCAGAAAAAATGAATGTCACTTCCAAGATGGCACTCCAAATTTTCCCAATTTTTTCATACCATATAGTATTATTAGAGATGTACAGTATTTCAAAGACATTATTTACACAAATAAGAAGAACTGAGTAATGTTTATTGAATATTATTTTATGTCTTTATTACAATATATTAATACTCCCACAATTAAACTAAACAAAACACACTTTTTCTTTTTCTGAGCAGTGTTAGTTTAAAAATAAATAGTGTTACTGCACATAAAAAGTGTACACTTTATTCTGTATTTTGTCCTATTTAAAACAACGCTAAATATATAATTCTGGTACAAAACATTGCAAAGTTATTTACAAATGAAGTAAAGTAGTTTTTTTCCACTTTTGCACTTTTTTCAATGTGTAAAAATGTTTCAAAAGGTGTAAAAATATTAATGAGTAAAGCAAACAAAAACAGAAAAAAAGTTCCAATATTATAGAAAAACAAATAAAATCAGCAGGAAAACTATAATTGAATGGAGAAGGAGAATGAGGAGTTAATTAGGGCCGACTAGAGTAAACTAAGGATTAATAAGGGGTTAAACATTTAATTAAACATTTAATTTAAAAAAAAAAAAAAACTTTTTTCATTGTCAGGTTGCTTTAACTAACTTCATCTGCAGATCGAAGTTCGTCCCTTTGATCTGTAGATGAATAAACAGAAAGATACAAAATGTAACCATGTTTCTTTGTATCATTCTGTATTCGCTGCTGAGCAATGTTGTTGAAAACATTGTCAGACAGCTTTTTTTTTACAACTCCAGCCGCCTGGACCTTCTCTGTGTATATTGGAATGCAGCTACGATTCATCAGAGCTGAATTACTGTGTACTGGGACAGTGGGAATCCCGGCAGCATGGCAGAAGAACTGGATGTACTGGACATTTCCTGTGTTTGCCACTGGTTAAAATGCATTGTTAACACATCTATTTAGCTGCTCCTCTGAAGTTCAAAAGTAACTATTATAAATATTGATAATACATTATTCATTTACCCCCTCTATAGATCTATATATGGATTATTTGAAACTGAATATATGCAGAAGGGAATTAAACTGAATCGATTTGTAGTGCCAAGCGCGGCTCTTGCCTCACCCGTCACCAATCCAGACAATCAATGCTTTTGCACTGATCAAGTGCTATCCAGAAACTGTACAGGTGCTGGTGTGTTGGACCTTCGAGCTTGCCAAGGTGGTAAGTTTGGCATGTAAAAAACAAAGTGCATTCCATATTCAGGGGCCCAAAGCTCTGCTTTTGAATGTACATGTATAAAAGTTTCTATTTAAAAATAGCACTGGATCAACTGTCTCTTCAGTAAGTCAATGTATTGCTATAATTTTCTACAATTTATTTAAAGCCCAATGTCAAAGTCCAACTTAGGCACAATAACCTTACCAGCGTTAAATTAGTCATACATCCCTTTTCCTCAAAAGCAATCCCTCATCATGCAGGCTTTTTTCTACATCTGGCAAATCTGCTTGTTTACATGGCGTACATCTTTTTTCGGACGTACTACTCCCTAACGAAAACTCCTTTTCCCTACATACTGATTAAATTGCGACCATTCCAATAACACGGATTCAACCTGAAACTGTAACCCGAAATTTATTTAACATCTTTTAATATCGTTATGTAACTGAATGACTTCTCTGTCAACTAGGTCACGATAAAAATTTATCTTTGAAAATATGTACATGTAAGTTTTCGTCTCGAAACCCGGGGACTTATACCTTACGTGAAACAAAAAATGTACGGTTTGAATGGTGGAACCGTTCGAGCTTCCAGGTTGTGTGGTCGTGGACATG
>BLSH010287003.1:814750-834461 GCA_018402905.1 Glandirana rugosa | reverse complement strand
GAAAATCTCCTCCAATACACAGAGAAAAAAACAAATAACCGAGTACCTCTAGTCACCACATACAACCCAGCACTAGAAGGGATAAAAATGATAATCAAAGATTTACAACCCATTATAATAGAGGATAAAACTCTGAAAGAAATATTCCAACAACTCCCAATATTGGCTTTCAGACAACCACCCAACCTCAGACATAAACAAATCAACAGGGAACTTCACTCTGATTATGAAGTCACAAATAATGGAAGCAAATCCTGCAATAAAAAACGGTTCAAACTGTGTAACCAGATCAATCTTACCAAAAGTGTCACACACACAAATGGAACCTTCAATATTATGGGATCATACAGCTGTACCTCCAGTAATGTGGTGTACCTCATTCAATGCAAAAGGTGTACCAAAGGATCTTATGTTGGTGAAACAGGACAGAAGTTGCAAGCGAGGATGAATTTGTACAGACATACCATCAAGGAACCTAAAGAAGACAGTTTCTGCACACCTGTGGGACATAATTTTTCACAACCGGACCACACTATAGAAGACCTCAATGTCTTAGTTCTTAAAGAGAATTTCAGAACTGTCCAGGAAAGGAAACCATTTGAACTAAGAATGATACTTCTTTTTGACACATAAAATAACGGTATACATTTAGATATTGGTCTCATTACCCATTACACTACAATTTTACAACCCCCTCTGTGACTGTCATCCCCCCCCCCAGTCTATAGCTCTGCCTCTGTCTTATCTCACTTACTCTGATTTTGGCTTTATTACTGTTGCCATAGACATTGATTTGTATGTGTTTGTTTTTCTTTTTCTTTCCTTTCCCTCAGAGAATGTATTTTTTTTTCGTTTTAACCTTTTAACATTCTGCTAAAACATTTGTGAATCAGTACTGCTTAGACCTTGAAGAAGGGGACATACACCGAAAGATTGTCCTGAAAAATTGTATGTTAGTGCAAATAAAAAAAGTATCACAGACAGTACTCAATTTTCTCTGTATCTTCATAGGAAAAAGTTGACATTTTTGGGATGGTTCTGTGAAAGTGCTCTAAGATATTGTACTGGAAATTATAGAGGTATAATCTGGCACATTATCTAACAGTTAGAAGTTTAGAAAGTTTAAAGCCCAACTGAAGTCTCACACTTTTTTCAATCTCATTATAGTCTTTTTTTTTTTGCTTTGAAATGCTGTAAGATGCATGTTCTCTTAGTCAAAATGCTGCTTTCTCCAGTGCTTTATGCAGGCACAGCACAGTAACAGCTGCACCCCTTAGCACACATCCTGGCCAGGTCTGGCACTGAGAGCTGATTATAGTGCATTGTGTCAAGCTCTGGTGTCTATTAGGCTGCACAGTCATTTAAAAAAAACTCAGAACTGAGATAACAGGAAAATAGAGGTAAGTAAATGAAGATGGATGTTGCTAGTACACTATCTATCAATGTCTGTGATTTCCACTGGGCTTTACATACAGAACATGTGATCTATATAATAAATAAATGCTATGCAATAAAAGAATGCTTATTTCTATTGTGGGTTATATGACTTTAAGAAACAAGAAAAAACTTGATATATCCCACACTAATCAGCAGTAACAAAGTCTTGCTATTTTACAGTTTTATTTCTGTGCTGATATGCCAGCTTCATGCACTTAATATGTTTCTTTTTCAGATAACTGGGTTTACAATGCACTTTGCTAAAAGATTACAGGTCAATGTAATGTTTCAGCCAACAAGTAAAATAGAGTGAGTATGCAATAAGTATTATATCTCACCTACCTGCAGTAGTCCTGTCCTTTGCTCCAGCTGTGGTCTGTAGGATTATAGCGCTGCACAAACTGTTGGCGCTATATAAATCCTGTATATTAATAATATTATTTGTAGATAAAAATTGTGTTCTCAGCATACATGCTGTCTATTTTGCATTGTATCCCATGGACAGAAAGTTGGAGTTCTGTGTACTAAATATGACTGATTAAAAAACAGAAAAGCAGAAAACTGGAGAAAATATAGGACTGTTGCTTGACAGTGACCATTATTTATCAACTTTAAAGATGGAAACAAAGAACACTGATATGCTGTAGCTAGCTGCAGTGTTTTTGCAGCAATTTTCATAAATCAGTCTTTAGGGGGCCAAATTTCATCAGTTCATGTTCCTGAACTGTCATCTTGGAAGTGTGAAAAATCAGGGGTAGTTAAAGCTGGTCATTGTATAAATTCTATATTTATATAAATGAATAAATCCAGTCTATATAATATGCAATCTTACATTTTTCTAAAGTTATAACTGATCAGACCATTTTGATTTTATTCCATCTAGGGAGCTTTCATTTATAGCTTTCCAAATTTAAAAAATGGGGCACAAAATTCCTGATGTTTCCTCTATTGATTGCCTGAAAATGGCAATTGGCAAACAGTGCGACCATAATTCATATCTAACTGGTTTGGTTTAAAGTAAATGGTGCCCATCTATACCTACCCTGTATTCCACCACTACCCAAATCTGCTTCCAGTGCCCCCTGAGATTCCTGTTCAAGTTTCCAGAATGCTGAAACCTACACAGAACAACAAAAACCCGTGTCTCCATGTGACAGTGCTCAGATATCAAGTGCTGAATTGAATGGGGGGTGTGAGCTTCTGTGTCCCGAAAAAATGGGTTTATTTTGGCCCATGAATCTGTAGCTTTGATGGCAGTAGAGTTTAGGGCAGGTAGGTGAGGCACCTTATGGTTCCTGCTATACTGTGTGCATGTCACTTTGACAAACCTGTACTGGATGAATGTCTTCTTTAAGAAAACATTATTATATATTTATATAATATAATATTATTATATTATACTTACATTATCTCACAAAAGTGAGTACACCCTTCACATTTTTGTAAATATTTTAGTATATCTTTTCATGTGACAACAAATTACACTTTGCTACAATGTAAAGTAATGAATGTACAGCTTGTATAACAGTGTAAATTTGCTGCCTCCTCAAAATAACTCAACCCACAGCCATTAATGTCTAAACCGCTGGCAAAAAAAGTGAGTACACCCTAAGTGAAAATATTCAAATTGGGCCCAATTAGCCATTTTCCCTCCCCAGTGTCATGTGATTCATTAGTGTTACAAGGTCTTAGGTGTGAAAGGGGAGCAGGTGTGTTAAATTTGGTGTTATCACTCTCAGTCTCTCATACTGGTCACTGGAAGTTCAACATGGCACCTCATGACAAAGAACTCTCTGAGGATCTGCAAAAAGAATTGTTGCTCTACATCAGCCTTTCTCAACCTTTTGAACACAATGGAACCCTTGAAAAGACATTCCGTTCTCAGGGAACCCCTGCTAAAAATTACCCTACAACTCATGATACATTAGTGTGATGGTCAGTGGGAAGAATGCTCATTACACTTGTGGCCATTGGGATGAATTACCCCCTTACAGATAGCTCAAAAGATCAATGGAGTCAATGAGAACTTATCTGAGAGGCAGAAATTGCTCATTGCTCAAGAAACCCCTAGCAACTTCTGGAGAAATCCTAGAGTTCCATGGAACCCTGGTTGAGAAACCCTGCTCTACATAAAGATGGCCTAGGCTAAAAGAAGATTGCTAAGACCCTGAAACTGAGCTGCAGCACGATGGCCAAGACCATACAGCGTTTTAAAAGGACAGGTTTCACTCAGAACAGGCCTCGCCATAGTCGACCAAAGAAATTGAGTGCATGTGCTCAGCATCCTATCCAGAGGTTGTCTTTGGTAAATAGACATATGTGTACTGCCAGCATTGCTGCAGAGATTGAAGAGATGTGGGGTCAGCCTGTCAGTGCTCAGACCAAACGCCGCACACTGCATCAAATTGGTCTGCATGGCTGTCATCCCAGAAAGGAGCCTCTGCTAAAGATGATGCACAAGAAAGCCTGCAAACAGTTTACTGAAGACAAGCAGACTAAGGACATGGATTACTGGAACCATGTTCTGTGGTCTGATGAGACCAAGATAAACTTATTTGGATCAGATGGTGTCAAGCGTGTGTAGCGACAACCAGGTGAGGAGTACTAAGACAAGTGTGTCTTGCTTATAGTCAAGAATGGTGGTGGAAGTGTCATGGGCTGGGGCTGCATGAGTTCTGCCAGCACTGGGGAGCTACAGTTCATTGAGGGAACCATGAATGCCAACATGTACTGTGACATACTGAAGCAGAGCATGATCCCCTCCCTGCAGAGACTGGGCCTGCAGGGCAGTATTCCAACATAATAATGACCCCAAACACACCTCCAAGACGACACTGCCTTGCTAAAGAATCTGAGGGTAAAGGTGATGGACTGGCCAAGCATGTCTCCAGACCTAAACCCTATTGAGCATCTGTGGGGCATCCTCAAATGGAAGGCAGAGAAGTGCAAGGTCTCTAACATCCACCAGATCTGTGATGTCAACATGGACGAGTGGAAGAGGACTCAAGTGGCAACCTGTGAAGCTCTGGTGAACTCTATGCCCAAGAGGGTTGAGGTAGTGCTGGAAAATAATGGCGGCCACACAAAATATTGACATTTTGGGCCCAATTTGAACATTTTCACGTAGGGGTGTACTCACTTTTGTTGCCAGCGGTTTAGACATTAATGGCTGTGTGTTGAGTTATTTTGAGGGGACAGCAAATTCACACTGTTATACAAGCTGTACACTCACTACTTTACATTGTAGCAAAGTGTCATTTCTTCAGTGTTGTCACATGAAAAGATATAATAAAATATTTACAAAAATGTGAGGGGTGTACTCACTTTTGTGAGATACTGTATATAATATAATAGTAGCTATGATGATTAAACTTAATCTTACTATGTTCTACACCTACTTTTGTATGGTATTTACAGATTTATTGTTGCCATGGTCTTCTCATGTTTGGACCATTAAAGGTACACTGTGTTCAATGCAGAAAATGAAACATTGTGCAGCACAACCTACCAGCTGAATACTTTAGTTTTTCATCCAGGGATTGCCGTGGTGCTTCAATCCACCGCACTCCCTTTTGACAGTACTCTGGTGATCTGGGAACCCCTGCTTGTAAAACAGGAGAGATATACCAATAAACACCCACTGCAAACTTCTTGCTGTTTCCTACACACAATATGTATAATACACAGGTATGAGTAATACAAGTTGTATTTATTATTTTTTTTAACTTTACTTTTCAGTATTTTGTCAAATCTCCAGTCAGAATTTGTGTTTCCTGTGTTGTGGCTGAACGAAGTAAGCAATTACTAATGTACTTGTTATAATGTATTTATGTAGTGTCTTTTGAAAATATTAGTAATAAATAAATCATGTGTCCATTTCTATAAATTCAACAAGTCAATACAGCTGCACATAGTAAACTAACATGAGTTCTCCTGTCAGAACAGTTTTACATACAGTAGTCACACTGGTATTTACCTGCACAATCATGTTTTCCTTGATTAATGCACAATCATAGATGCACATATATTTAAATTCAATAAGCAAGTTTTGCAGTGATTTTAAACATAGTTTCTTTCTATGTTTATTATGGACATGACAACAGCAATACAATATAATTTCACTAATAAAATATTGTTTTTTTAAAATTCAGGTAAATCTGAAACATTCCATGTTAACATTTTGAATTTGTTTTTCATATATGTATCACGATTTACAGCATGCAGAAACTTAGTCTTTAGATAACAGTAATAAAATATTATAAAAATATTTTGTATATATACAGTGTATGTATATATATATATATATATATATATATATATATACACAGTATCTCACAAAACTGAGTACACCCCTCACATTTTTGTAAATATTTTATTATATCTTTTCATGTGACAACACTGAAGAAATGACACTTTGCTACAATGTAAAGTAGTGAGTGTACAGCTTGTATAACAGTGTGAATTTGCTGTCCCACACACAGCCATTAATGTTTAAACCACTGGCAACAAAAGTGAGTACACCCCTAAGTGAAAATTTCCAAATTGGGCGCAAAGTGTCAATATTTTGTGTGGCCACCATTATTTTCCAGTACTGTCTTAACCTTTTTGGGCATGGAGTTCACCAGAGCTTCACAAGTTACCACTGGAGTCCTCTTCTACTGCTCCATGAGGACATCACGGAGCTGGAGGATATTAGAGACCTTGCGCTCCCCCACCTTCCATTAGAGGATGCCCCACAGATGCTCAATAGGGTTTAGGTCTGGAGTCATGCTTGGCCAGTCCATCATCTTTACCCTTGGCTTCTTTAGCAAGGCAGTGGTCATCTTGGAGGAGTTTTTGGGGTCGTTATCATGTTGGAATACTGCCTTGCGGCCCAGTCTCCAAAGGGAGGGGGTCATGCTCTGCTTCAGTATTTCACAGTCCATGTTGGCATCCGTGGTTCCCTCAATGAACTGTAGCTCCCCAGTGCCTGCAGCACTCATGCAGCCCCAGACCATGACACTTCCACCACCATGCTTGCCTGTAGGCAAGACCCACTTGTCTTTGTACTCCTCATCTGGATGCTGCCACACACGCTTGACACCATCTGAACCAAATAAGTTTATCTTGGCCTCATCAGACCACAGGACATGGTTCCAGTACTCCAGGTCCTTAGTCTGCTTGTCTTCAGCAAACAGTTTGTGGGCTTTCTTGTGCATCATCTTTAGAAGAGGCTTCCTTCTGGGACGACAGCCATGCAGACCAATATGATACAGTGTGCGGCATATGGTCTGAGCACTGACAGGCTGACCCCCCCCTTCAATCTCTGCAGCAATGCTGGCATCCCTCATACGTCTATTTCTCAAAGACAACCTCTGGATATGACGCTGAACACGTGCGCTCAACTTCTTTGGTCTGTTCTGAGTTGAACCTGTCCTGTTAAACTGCTGTATGGTCTTCGCCACTGTGCTGCAGCTCAGTTTCAGGGTCTTGGTATAGCCTAGGCCATCTTTATGTTGAGCAACAATTATTTTTTTCAGATCCTCAGAGAGTTCTTTGCCATGAGTGCCTTGTTGAATTTCCAGTCACCAGTTTGCGAGAGTGAGAGCGATAACACCAATTTTAACACACCTGCTCCCCATTCACACCTGTGACCTTGTAACACTAATAAGCCACATGACACCGGGGAGGGGAAATGGCTAATTGGGCCCAATTTGCATATTTTCTCTTAGAGGTGTACTCATTTTTGTTGCTAGCGGTTTATAAATGAATGGCTGTGTGTTGAGTTTTTTTTTGAGGGAACAGCAAATTGACACTGTTATACAAGCTGTACGCTCACTACTTTACATTGTAGCAAAGTGTTATTTCTTCAGTGTTGTCACACGAAAAGATATAATAAAATATTTACAAAAATGTGAGGGGTACACTCACTTTTGTGAGATACTGCATATATATATATATATATATATATATATATATATATATATATACTGTATATATATTTATGTATTTATTTATTTATTTCACTTATTAATCTACCATATAACCTACTATAGTTTGTATATCACATACATTATACAGTCCCCTTTTGGCCTTGAATGATAGATATGTGGTATCTCTTGGTACCTTAATAGTTTTGAAAAAACTGCGTGATTGCGTGATTTTAAAAGCTATGAGGCTGATCTCTTTCATATTATTGTTTTCCTGTATGTGATAACATAAATTACCATTAGGTAGAAATCATCATTCTAGGAAATACGTTTTGTCCTGGATTCTAATGTTTGTTATTTTATTTTAAAATAATCCAAAGGCTACAATTAAAACAGTACAGGCAATTGTGTTACCAGTTGCAGTGCAATTTCTCTTCTATTCATTGTAATTGAGTATACTAGACAATTACAAATCAATTAGAATTACTAATGTTTTGCTTTGTTTCTTTTAGACGGCTCTTATTGGTGATGACTCAGCAGATACTTTTAAATCAAGTGTGACTGTGCCAATGAAGGTGCTGGAAATTATACGGATCGTGCTAATATGTCTGGGCAGTGTTATTTTCCTTGCTTGTTCTATAACACTTTGTGTTAGAAGCTCTAAGAAGAAGTAAGTCTACTTAATGTATGCAAAAGTTAGTGCCCATTCTAATTTATTTTTTCATTCATTTAATGCTGAAGCCAAATGTAAAAACATATCGCTGAATCTGTACTTAATTTCAACCTGTTGTAATCCACTTCATGCAGCACTGTGGAGAACAATGGACAGCAATCTGGGACAATCAATATCTACTGCTTTGCATGGTGTGGTCTGTGATAATGGTCACAGAAGGGGAGAGCAGAGGGATGACTTCATCAGAGTGCTACTGGACCGTGTTTCATCATAGGCAGGGCCTAGGTTTGCTCTCTGGCAGGCGTTCCTGGACCACATATTGGCTGAACAGATTTATAATTCCTTTTGGCCACCTGTATTTAGGGTGTAACATAGTTCCACCCACACAGCCATGTCATTTGTTATGTGAATCAATGCACCACTGCGGCAGATGGCTTGTAGATACATTTTTGATTCTCCTAATGTATTTATTACTCATTTCATATTTTTGCCTAAAGTTTAGCCTTAGGCCTCATGCACACTGGACGTTATAAAAAAAGGCCAGTAATGTTAGCTGTAGAAAGCTGTAGCTGTAGAGTGAGTTTTTCAGCGTTTTTGTAGTAGTGTTTTTCAGCGTCTTTTAGCGTTTTTTACCATTTTTTGCTGTAGCTTTTTTTTTTAGCTTTTTTTAAGCAAAACTATACTCTCATAAAAGCTTATGGCTCAAAAACGCTGATAAAGGCCAAATAGCCGTGTTGTTGGGCTTTTTATAAGCTGTTTTCAGCTTTTTTCAGAGTTAGAGAGTTTTTACAGCTGAAAAACTCCTCTCAAATCCCACTAGTTCTGAGTTTTTTTCCAGCTAGAAAATGCCCCTGCCAAAAGCTGCTGATAACAGCCTATGCGTGCATTGACACATAGGATAACATGCTGGGGAGCCTATTGACTGCAGAAAAAAAGTCTGAATCCAAAAACAGCAGCTGTAAACACGCCCAGTGTGCATGAGGCCTTATAGTATATGAATTAATATATTTTTGGAGAATGTATTACAGAGTCTTTTACCTAGAGATCCTGCAGTACCAACATTTCTTGTTGTAGGCTGATAACACTAAGCCACTACCTCACAGTTAGAAGCAGAGTTGCCAGCATGCTATGGGTGCTCCTTTAATCGACCTCCAGAATGATTAGGCTTGCACAGCAGGCTGACAACATTGCTGCTAATTGTGAGGAAGTGGGTTAGAGTTGTCAGCCTACAACAGGAAGTGTAACTGGCATGAAAAAATGATTTACTTAAGGAAAATGTTTGCATTAAGGCATGCTGGTATAAAACCGAAGACTCCTCCACTTATAAGACTGGCATTACAGTGGTAGTAAAGTCCATGATCGGGCACTATTCCTCCCACTGACGCCAATGATCGGCACTATTCCTCTCACTGACACCAATGATAGGGCACTATTCCTTCCTCTGGCACCAGTGATGGGGCACTATTCCTCCCACTGGCATCAATGATGGGGCACTATTCCTCCCACTGACACCAATGATGGGACACTATTCTTTGCACTGACATCAATGATGAGGCACTATTCCTTGCACTGACACCAATGGTGGGGCACTATTCCTTGCCTTTGACACCAATAATGGGGCACTGTTCCTCCCACTGACACCAATGATGGGGCAGTATTCCTCCCACTGACATCAATGATGGGGCACCATTTCTTCCCCTGATACCAACAATGGAGCACTATTCCTCCCACTAATGCCAAAGATGGGAAGTTTTGACTCCCATTGATGCCATGGAATCTTCTACTCACACTGGCCACAGTCTGGCCCCCACAAAGTCTGAAGGACAGTAAACTGGCCCTTTGTTAAGAAATTTTGGAGACCCCTGTTCTAAGGTAAGCATTTCATAATGTAATTGTCTTACAGGAGAACGTTTTTTTTTTTGTTACTGCAGCGGTTTACAACTGCTTTAATATGCTTTAGTTAGCTTCAAGGTTTTTAGTGGCAGTAGTTTGGATTAAGGCACAGTGCCAAACATGATACAAATAGATTTAGGTTTAGATATACTTTAAACTGTTCAACATTACTACTGGTATTATTGTTAAAGTCATTTTTTGTATTTCTTTTTTTAGGAAATAAGTGCTATTCCAGACGCAAACTGACTTACTGAAAAATATTGTGACAAAAACAATAAGATGAAAGGTAAACTACTGCATCATCACACCAAAAGAGGTCTATTGCATCTTCATGAATCTTAAATGAAGGCAGTGATTTTGTTTTAATATAGATCAAAAAATAAATTACTTTTTCAAACATTTAAAAAAAAAGTGTTTTACTAAGGTAGTTATACACATTTTACTGTAAATGTATGTTTTATTTGACTACATTTGTATAGTGGAGCTTTGAGCTCTGTATTGTTGTATGATTAGGAAACATACCCACAGACATTAGATGTTTAGTATAAGACAAACTATTGCAGACTAGAAATTAGGCAACCCTTTTACACAACAAGTTAATTTTCTAAAATTGTAAGACTGGTAAAATCTTCACAGGAGGTGCCTTATATAAAATCTACCACACATCCACTATTAGACATGCTAATAACATTTTGAACTGTATGTTTTGCTTATTCCATTAAAAGAAGTGCCAAAACTCTCTACACGTTTCATGAACAACGTTCACTTCTTCAGGAGAGTTGCTACCTTTCAAATAATGGAATACGCAAAGTGTGTAGCTTTACCTACAGCAGCTTTGTGTGCAATAATCCATAGCAGCCAATCAGCAATTTTCTATGATTGGTCTAATTCATTTTAGACTAATGAAAACAGATTAATGACTGGTTGCAATCTAAGTTTTGTACTTTGTTGGAAAATGAGCCCCATTAAAGGCAAGTGTATAATAATTTTCAGTGACCTATACATTTAATATATACTGTCATCCATTGATTACTGGAGACACAAGAACAGTGCTTTAAAGAGAACCTGTCAGCTATTTTGCACGTTTATTGTAAAAGCACTCATAATGACAACTGAGGCACTCTCATTAAATAAAGGGATTGATAGTGGGAAGATATTTTCTATAAAAGCTGGGTCATTGAGGTCATTCGTAACAAAGTTCAATGAGGTCAGAGGTGAGCGTAGACAAGGCTTTTCTGGCTAGCAAAGGCAAGAGGCACCCTGTGGTTTGGTAGTCTTTACATGCTTCAAATGGTTGAAGGGTTCACTTGTCTCATAAAGCATTGCACAAAAAAGTTGAATTCTAATTATACCTATTATTTACTTTTACCAGAGAACATCATGTTTACTTGTATGAGTACAACACTACCATCATTGCATGTTTTTGTTTCATATTTTACTAATCTATCAATTATCATTTAGATTTAAATGTACTGATTTGTGATCATGTTGTAACATACATGTAAATATGTATCATTCATAAATATATTATTTTGGATGACTAAGGGAATGTTATTAATTAACTGTTAAATGCAGTTGGATTCTGTAATATTAATATGTATGAGAGCTAAAAGCTTTAGACAAAAGTAGGTTTAATTAATTTAGACATTTTATTGGGGGAGAGTTTCTAATCTGTGTATTGAAACAAGAATAATGATTCTGTGTTCTTCATTTTCCCAGTGCTATGGGTACTATGCAAAAATTTGATAGTTCAACAAGCATTATGAGAGCTCTCTAGCTACTACAGAACATTATGTACAAAGCTGACTGACCCTACTTTAGATTCCTCACTTGGCATAGCAAGTAATGAATGGGAATGTTTACTTAGTTCCTGGAACTGTTTGACTAGCACTTTAGGCAGACCTGATCAGATAAAATAGGTCCATATTATTGAGTTAGAATGTAGTCCTCCTATTTAGCTGCTGAACAAATACAGTGTGTTTTAGCACAAAAAATATGCTCCCAATCTGAACACTGCTAATTATGAACAGCTAGCGTTAGGGTTAAAAAATGAGTGATATACTGTATAAAGATCAATGACCTAAACCATATGAAACCCAAAGAAAATTCAAGTATTGCCAAGGATGATCAATTAGCATAGAATGTATAGAAAACATCCTGCCCCATTCACAAAGATTTTTCTACATATCATGGATTTGCAGAACAGAATAATTTGGAATATTATTCTAATGCTTACCTGAAAGCAGTTTGGGATTTGTTTTCACAATTTTTGCTTGCTTGATCTGTGTATATAGAATTTTTTAGCTGTTTCTTGAATGGCCAATAACTCTTAGGCAATGCAATCAGCACCCTTACTGAATGTCTGTCACGTGATCAGCAATACAGGATATATCAATGTGAGAATATTGTTCAATGTGAGAGTATTACTCAGGTCTCATGAGCAAAGTTCTGTCCTTGGACTTGCAATGAAATGAAAGAGACACTAAGTACTGTAATTAACTAAAGTAAAATTAAGTACAGGGCGTACATGAAAATTATGGATGCACGAATTGATACAGTGACAAGGAGATTGTAAATCTTTCAAGTGGACCCAACCAGTTACAGTCATGCTGAACAGCAAAGGGAAAGATTGGTTGAATTGGTACCATTCCTTATGGCACACATAGCTTTCATTGACTAAATGTGAACTTATAGCACTTGAAATCACTTGTGAACATCATGATTTGTTTATGTTTTATTACTGTAATATGTATTTAATTTGTCATATAAGAAGCTAGTTCCAAAAGAATTTTGGGTAACTCCCCTAAAATATTCTAAATAATATATTTGTATCTCTACAGACTTTGTTTTTGTTGTTACCCTGAAAAAGATAAAGGATGTTTACCAACACATTGTACACAAAATGTTGTATTTTTATGTGTCTCTAAAACAAGTGCCCTACCAATATGATGTAAAATTAATAAATAATATATTTTGGTATCTGTTGTTCAATGTGTTATTTTTTTAATACTGCAACCATATACGTTTGATTGTTTAAAAATGTATATTTAATCAAGAAACAAGAAGAGTTATGTTATTTACACTTTTTTTTTGTTCCCAAGAAACACATATGCCATAGAAAAATATCTCAATACAAACAAACCACATCCAAAAATAGAAAACAAAACAAAAAAAAAAAAAAAAAAACAGGATGAGTGCCATCAGTACCTATTTTTATGCATTCTTTACTTAAAGGATTTTACTAAGAAAAAAACGTTTAAAGCATAACTCCATTTTTGTTGAAAAAAAAAGACATTCCCCTCTGGGTGATCTATGTACATTGCAAGGATTATAACAAACTTTGTTGCAGATTCCTACCTTTTGTTATTCTGAAGAAATCCCTCTGTGTTCCTCTGTGCCTCGGTACTGAGTGGGTCTAATGGGAGTGGTTTCATAATTATCAGGTGTGCAGCTGGAGAGCATTATGAGGAAATCTACTGGACCTGCATCCCTTTAGACATGTTCCTAGTGAAAGTATCTATCCAAAAATGACATTTTTGTTGCAGGGGATGCCTGAAATCTGACTTGTATCTTAGGCAGACTCCTGGGAAAATTGGTGAGCCAATCCCACAAGCAGGAAATTATGTTTCTGAGGAGTGGTCAGTACATATTCTGTTTACAGAACAACTCCAGGTAGCCATAGTCACTGCATTTTCAGAAAATTACAGAGTTGCAGATTGAAAAGGAAATTTCTAATAACATTCAATTACAATATAACTTGTAATTATATGCGCTATATTATTTTTTCTTTATTTGCTATTTTTTTCCCCACGTAAGTGGAGTTACCCTTTGAATTTTAGTACGGCAGACAATAAACACTGTTGTTGAACATTCTCAAAGGACATATTAAACAATTACATAAGACTGTCCTGTGGTCCAGTAATAAAGATGACACTAGGCAGGGATGGTGCTATCCATGGGTCCCTGTGGTGTATCCTCAGAGACATTCGCCATGCTGATGTTTGGGCCAGGCACAAATATGCCTATATTTAGTGTTGAGACAAAGAATAGAAAAGAAAAAAAGAAGAAAGGGAGGGCTCCCCTGTCTGCTGTCTCTTCGTTTTGACAGTTTATTTATAGGCAAGGGTGGGGGCCAGTTAGTGATGTAGCTGAGTGACCCCACCCCTTCTGATGTCATGTGACGTCAGGGGGGTCACCCGGTTACATCCCCAGGTGTCCCCGCCCTTGCCTATAAATAAACAGTTTTTCTATTTTTCGGGTCTGTCAGGCAGCGTGATTGAAGATGAATGCACATCGCGGGACACTTTTTTTGTTAATAAAGGAATTGTCAAAAACTTTCCCCAGTACTTTGTCACTTTTTTGGTGAATGGGTAGGGGTACAATGTACCGGATTCCCATTCACATAGGGGGGGTGGGTGGGATCTGGGGGTCCCTTTGTTAAAGGGGGCTTCCAGATTCTGATAAGGCCCCCACTACACCCCAACAACCACAGCCCAGGGTTGTCAGAAAGAGGCCCTTGTCCCCATCAACATGGGGACAAGGTGCTTTGGGGCGACCCCAAAGCACCCTTCCCATCGTGAGTGCATGTGGCCTGGCTAAGGGTCAGGAGAGGGGGCATTCGCTCGCTCCCCCCTATCTTGACCTCCAGGCTGCATGATCAGAAAAGGGTCTGGTATGGATTTTGGGGGGCTCCACGTCATAATTTTTATGGCAATAATTTGCATATAAGCCTTTAAAATGAGCACTTTCGATTTTTCATGTTCGTGTCCCATAGACTTTAATGGGGTTCGCATGTTCGCTAGAACTTTTTGCCTGTTCGCTGTGTTCTGGTGTGCACCGAAACGGGGGGGTGTTCAGCTCTTCCCTAATCAGTGCCTACTTAAAAGAATACTTATTCTAATCTTTCCCATCCTGAAAAAAGAAAGAGAAATGAAAAAGAGAAAAAAGACACCTCTAATACAAAATATTGTTAATATACTGTATATTGTGGTAATAAGAAAGGTATTTAGAATGTAAATTTCTGTAACAACCTACCAGCCCAGGAAGTGAGTGGTAATCACCAGCTGGAAATAAAATGAAGTTTTGAGCCTTTCTCATCCTATCCATAATGTGAATATTTGATTCATCTGATTATTGTTATGTACAGTATCTCACATTTGTGTAAATATTTTATTATACCTTTTCATGTGACAACAATGAAGAAATTACACTTTGCTACAATGTAAAGTAGTAAGTGTACAGCTTGTATAACAGTGTAAATTTTCTGTCCCCTCAAAATAACTCAACACACAGTCCAAACCGCTGGCAACAAAAGTGAGTACACCCCTAAGTGAAAATGTCCAAATTGGGCCCAATTAGCCTTTCACTCTTCCATACTGGTCACTGGAAGTTCAACATGGCACCTTATGGCGAAGAACTCTCTGAGGATCTGATAAAAAATTGTTGCTCTACACAAAGATGGCCTAGGCCAGTGGGTCTCAACTCCGGTCCTCGGGACCCACTAACAGGCCAGGTTTGCAGGATAACGGAAATACATCACAGGTGATCTCATTTGCTGTTCAGTGATTGCAGTATTCTAGTCTGCATCTCCCCAAGGCAATACTTAAAATCTGGCCTGTTAGTGGGTCCCGAGGACCGGGGTTGAGAACCACTGGCCTAGGCTATAAGAAAATTGCCAAAACCCTGAAACTGAGCTGCAGCACAATGGCCAAGACCATATAGCGGTTTAACAGGACAGGTTCCACTCAGAACAGGCCTCGCCATTTTGTGAGATACTGTATATCTTTCTAATCTGTGATTCTCCAAGTCCACATGACTAATTCCATATGACTGAAATATGTTCAGATGGGACTTCAAGACGTAAGTGTAATATGTTAATTACATCTCATCACCAGGCTGTCCTATCTAAGATACAGCACTGTGCAAACCCTTTTAGTAGTACCATTATTATTACACAGGATTTATATGGTGCCAGCAGGTTACGCAGCACTTTATAATATAAAAGGAAGACAGTTACAATACAATAAAATATGAGGGTTAAGAGGGCCCTACTCAAAAGAGCTTTACAATCTAATAAGGTGGGGCAAGTGGTACCGAATGTTGTAAATGTGGGGGATGAGCTGATTAAACTAATAAAAGATTAGTTGGAGGCATGATAGGCTTCCATGAAGAGATGAGTTTTCAGGGATGCCTGAAGGCAGTAGGAGATAGCCGGATAGATTGAGGTAGAGAGTTCCAGAGGATAGGAGAGGCTCTGCAGAAATCCTGGAGACGAGCATGGGAGGAGGAGACAAGGGAATTTGAGAGAAGAAGGTCTTGAGAGGAATGGAGAGGTGATATATCAGTGATATTTGAAAACAAGATTGGTGATGTAGCACAGGGAAGAGTTGTGAATGGCTTTGTATGTTATTGTTAGTATTTTGAATTTAATTTGCTGGGCGATCAGAAGCCAGAGTAGGGATTGACGGAGAAGGATGGCAGACACTGAGCAGATGGTAAGTTAGATGAGTTTGGCATCAGGATTTATGATAGACTAAAGAGAGGATAGCCTATGAAGAAGTAAGCCTATGTGAAGGGAATTGCAATAGTCAAGATGAGACATAGCAAGGGAGTGAATGAATAGTTTGGTGGTTTCTTTAGTTGAAAAGGGGCACATTTTAGCGATGTTACGGAGGTGAAGTCTACAAGCTTTTGACAACGATTGGATTTGGGGCTGAAAGGACAGGTCAGGGATTACACCTAATAGTTTGGTGTGAGGAGAGGGATTGATGGTTGCATTATTGACCTCGATAAAAAAAGTCATGGAGGGGGGCATGGGCAGGGGGAAATATTATCAGCTCGGTTTTAGAGAGAAGTGGTGTAACATCCATGCTGATATGCCATTTAGTAAGTTAGTAATGCCAGAGGAGACTGAAGGAGAGAGGTGAGGAGTAGAGAGATAGATTTGTGTGTCATCGGCATAGAGATGGTATTGAAAGCTGTGGGAGGTTATCAAGTGACCAAGTGAGGAGGTGTAGATAGAGAAGAGAAGGGATCCAAGAACAGAGCCTTGAGGGACTCCGACAGACAGAGGAAATGGAGAGAAGGAGACAGAGTTGCAGGTGCTGAAGGAGCACTGTAAAAAGTAGGAAGAGAACCAGGATGGAGCATAATCTTGGAGGACAAGGGAACAAAGTTTATTGAGAAGGTCAAGTAGTAGGAGTATGGAGTAGTGGCTATTTGTTTTAACAATTAGTAAATCATTTGTGAGTAGGGCAGTTTCTGTGTAATGCTGCGAGCAAAGGCCAGCCTGTAAGGGGTCAAGAAGGTGGTTTTCAATGAGGTAGGAGCTCAGAAGGTTGTAGACTAAGCATTCTAAAAATTTAGAGGTGAATGGGAGTAATGAGTCTTAGTTGTTCAGGTTGTTGGGGTCCAGTGATGTTTTTTTAAGCATGGGAGTGATCTGTGCTTGCTTTAGAGGGGAGGGGAAGGTGCCAGTAGAGAGGGATAGATTGAAGATGTGAGTGAGGCAGCATAGGATAGAATAAGTGGGTGACCATAGTAGCTGTGTGGGAAGAGGATCCAGGGAACAATTGGTTAGGTGGGCATCTGAGAAAAGTTTGTAACCTCTCTAGTAGTAGCCAGTTTAAAAGAGGAAAGCGTTGACTGTGCTGTTAGATAAGGCATGTTAAGTGGGGAAGATGTCTGTACAGTGGAAGTGTCCTCACATACTGCATCAATCTTGTCTTTGAAGTGATTGGCAAATCTCTTGGATATAAACATGAAAATAGTCAGCGCAAACACAACTTAAAAAGACAAATAACCAGCTATGCACTCAAGGAAAATTCTGAAAACCTTGATATTATGATAAAAGTGCAGCGCTAAAGTGAATAATTAATATGCATAAAATAATCCATCGATCTAGAGCATAGAAAAGTCCATTAGTAAAAGATATTCCTCTGTCAAGTAAGTGCAAGTAGGGGCACACAGGTAATAGAGTGTGGCAGCTCCCATCCACCAAAGGCTAGACTGGTCTCTCACCTCAATGATCCGACCCTAACGGATGAACCAGCTTCTCAAAACCACCTAAGACAGCTCAGAGGAAATCCAACTTCATATCACAGGACAAACTCCGACATAAATGAAAAAACAGAGAATCTAGTGCTCTCCGTTAGATATTTTTATTAATAAAAGATAGAGATTAAAAACACTCACAAAGCAGGCACTTATAGCCAAGTGCAAGCGATCCTCAACATGTATACATACAACAGCATTCCTCTGAGATGTCAGACGTGACCCCTCCCCTTCGTACGCGTTACGTCCTAGCAGTGGGCGTGGACTTCTTCAGCAATGGGGATGGAGTCTAACGCTCGGCTCCACTCAAGATATGAGGAATGCATAGTAACCGTTGCTACAACAACCAATACCCGGGAGCAAGCAGCAATGGAACCAGAAAAGATTGGTCAATATAAAATACTACTCCATATTAGGAGCATATTAAAAAAGAGAGAGCGAGGGGAAGAGAAGGGGCAGAAACGCCTCATAATCGAATCACCCTCTCCTAGTTTAAAACACCAATGTTCTGCTTATTTAAAACAGCATTATTCTGCTTATTTAAGAACATACAGCGGCACTCCACCTCAATACAAATAGTAACATAAAATAAAAATGATCACGAATGACACAATCCCACGGCCATCTTTCACAAAGGTATATAAGATAAATAAACAATGCCTAGAAATACAAAATCGCTGAAAAAAACTGAAAACAGAAAACACTATAAGAAACACTGAAAAAAAGAAAACACAAATGGCAGGATCAAAAAAGAAAGAAAGGCTATCTGTCAGAGACTTGACTTTAAGGATATCATTCTCTAAAGAGGTTTGGGAGTAACCTTTTTGTAAGAACCTATTGGCTAAGATTTGTGACTGGGACAGGAAATCATCCTCCGACGTACAATTACGCCGGAGTCTGACAAACTGTCCCTTAGGGATATTGCAAAGCCACAACTGATGATGGAAACTACTTATTGGAATATAGGAATTCCTATCTGTAGGCTTGAAATGATTTCTTGTGTGAAATAGGCCATCTTTTGTGAAAATGTCCAAATCCAGGAAGGTGATATGGTCTGGATATACATTCCAGGCAAGTTTGATGTTTTTTGTGTTATTATTTAATTTACTCATGAACATATCAAGACTGGCCATATCCCCCTCCCAGATAAGTATCAGGTCGTCTATGTACCTCCTATAACAGACCAATTGGGGCGGGTGATCGGTAAAAACAACCTGTTTCTCCCAGTGTGCCATAAAAAGATTGGCTACGCTGGGAGCAAAACGGACGCCCATCGCCTCACCCCTGGTCTGAAGGAAGTACTGACAATCATACCAAATATAATTTTTAAGCAAGCAAAATTCTAGACAATTAAAGTGGTAGTAAACCTATGCATTTAACAGGTTAAAAACCAGTCACATTTCCGGCATGTGCCGGAAATGTAACACTCCCATTGGTTGTGCTCTAAACCAAACTGTCAAACCATCCAATGGCTGGTGTCATAGCTGATCACATGTGCAGCATCATGGCAGTTGTAGATTAAACAGAGGCCAAGATGGCAGCTTCCTTGGCTGAAAATGATAGGAGGGTTTACTACCACTTTAACCACATCAGTACCTGGCACGAAAACCCCCTTCCTATCCAGGCCATTTTTCAGCTTTCAGTGCTCTCACACTTTGAATGACAATTACTCAGTCATGCAACACGGTACCCATATGAAATTTGCATCCTTTTTTTCACACAAATAGAGCTCGCATCGGTTAGAAAA
>BLSH010287003.1:762192-812471 GCA_018402905.1 Glandirana rugosa | reverse complement strand
TCACTAATGGGTGACCGGTGTCTGGTGGTGATCATTAATGCATGACGGGTGACTGGCGGTGGTTACAGATGCGTGACAGATGAGTGGCGGTGGTCACATATGTGTGACGGGTGACAGGTGACTGGTGGTGGTCACTGATGGGTGACGGGTGACAAGTGACTGGCAGTGGTCACTGAAGGGTGATGGGTGACTGGCGGTGGTCACTGATGGGTGACTTGTGACTGGCGGTGGTCACTGATGGGTGACTGGCGGTGGTCACTGATGGGTGACGGGTGGTGGTCAGTGATGGGTGACTGGCGGTGGTCAGTGATGGGTGACGGGTGACATGCCACGGTCACTGACAGGTGATGGGTGACAGGTGCTCTTTATGATGGCAGTCTGATGACAGGTACACTTTATGATGACAGGTACCCTTTATGGGGGCATATGTGGTGACTGTTGGGGTGACAGGTGCATTGGGGGGGGCAGGGGGGTCAGTGTCAGTGTGCTTTTACTTTGCAGATCAGTAACTCACTGATCCCAGCTCTTCTCTCCTCACACTGGACACTGTGTGAGAAGAGAAGAGCTGGTAACAGTGAGTTACCGCTCTGTTTACACTGGATGTGATCGGCTGTGAAGTAGGCGGCTGATACCAGTGTCGGTGACAGGCAGTGTTCCCCAGGAACATGCCGCCACCGACGCGCACGCGCAGCGCGCTCCCGATCGCGCGCATGCGCCGTGCGAATGGCGGACGTGCCATTTGTGATCAGCCGTGACTTCGTCACGGCCGATCACGTGGTGAACAGCCATAACCAATGGCTGTTCACCCCTGTCGGTGAAGCGGCGTGTCCTGGGGACACGCCGACACCGACAGAGCCGGGATGCGCGCGCCCGATCGCGTGCAATCTCGGCTTAAAGGGAGGACGCCATATGACGTCCACCCGCAGTAATAGCAGGTCCGCTCCGCCGTCATTTGACGGCGGGGCGGACCTGAGGTGGTTAAGTAAAAATTTCTTATGTTTACTAGATAGATCGGATCGTGATAAAGTGCATTTAACAGACACTAAAGCATCCTGGTGGCCTATGATTGTGTACCCAACATCGGCAGTAACTAAAATACTAGCCAGAGTACTGGACAATGTATTTAAAATCTGAAACACGTTTAGTGTCATTCAGATAAGCTTCAGTTTGTACCACCAAGGGCTGAAGAAAATGATAAATATATTGTCTGAGCCGGGCTGATACCGAAACTATCCCATTTACGATTGGACAACCAAGGGAGTGGTCTATGCTTTTATGTATTTTTGGGAGGAAGTACGCAATGGGGGTTCTGCAAAAAAGGGGATCCAAATAAGAAGCCTCCTTGGCATTCAAAATACCCTTTGCTTTACCCCCTTCCACCAAAGCATGCAGTTCCTCCTTATACTTAAGCATAGGATCACTATTCAATAGTTGATAGGTATCCCTATCACTAAGTAACCTCTGCATTTCTTCCTGTAAGTAGTTACTACTCAGAACAACAAGTCCTCCCCCTTTATCCGCAAGGCGGATAACTATATCTTTCCTCTTTTCCAATAAGGAAATACCTCTTTTGATCTGTTGTGGGTCTGAGACCTTACAAATCCTCATAGAGGAATGTAAAGAGGATGTAGAGGTGGTAGGAGGATCCAAAAGACCAAGACCCCGTTAGGGACCAGTTTCTACAACCTCAGTGATAAGCCTCTTACTGAGGATGAGATGAGTGTCCTTGATAGGGGCTTGAAATTTGATCCTGTTCGAAATATGAGCAGGTTTCAAACCTATATAAATGTACAGAAGTTTGTCAGAGGATTAAATATCAAGAGATATTTTCTAGCCAATCCTATTCAAAAGAATTATTCTCAGTCTGTGGAAAGACATTCTAACCTCAGGAATAAATCAGTTTTTAATCCCCTGGGGAATGATAGCAGACACCTGGAGGTTTTTAAAAATAAGATCAATAGAGATCTAGAGTCAATGAGGATCCGTAAGGTCTCAGACACACAACAGATCAAAAGAGGTATTTCATCATTGGAAAAGAGGAAAGATATAGTTATCTGCCCTGCGGATAAAGCGGGAGGACTTGTTGTTCTCAGTAGTAACTACTATCAGGAAGACATGCAGAGGTTACTATTGAATGGTGATCCTATGCTTAAGTATAAGGAGGAACTGCATGCTTTGGTCGAAGGGGGTAAAGCAAAGGGTATTTTGAATGCCAAGGAGGCTTCTTATTTGGACCCCCTTTTTTGTAGATCCCCATTGTGTACTTCCTCCCAAAAATACATAAAAGCATAGACCACCCCCCTAATTTGTCCAATCATAAATGGGACAGATTTGGTATGAGCCCGGCTCGGACAATGCATTTTCTTCAGCCATTGGGGGTGCAGACCAAAGCTTATCTGAAGTACACTAAACATGTGCTTCATATTTTAAATGCATTGTCCAGTACTAGTACTAGTACGGCTAGTATTTTAGTTACTGCCGATGTTGGGTTATTATACACAATAATAGGCCACCAGGATGCTTTAGTGTCTGTTAAATGGGCTTTATCACGATCTATCTAGGAAACATAAGAAATCTTTACTTAATTGTCTAGAATTTTGCTTGCTTAAAAATAATTTTTGGTATGATCGTCAATACTTCCTTCAGACCAGGGGTGTGGCGATGGGCACCCATTTTGCTCTCAGTGTAGTCAATCTATTTATGACACACTGGGAGGAACGGGTTGTTTTTACCGATCGCCCGCCCCAATTGGTCTGTTATAGGAGGTACATAGACGACCTGATACTTATCTGGGAGGGGGATATGGCCAGTCTTGATATGTTAATGAGTTAATTAAGTAATAACACAAAAAGATCAAACTTACCTGGAATGTCCATCCAGACCATATTACCCTCCTGGATTTAGACATTTTCAAAAAAGATGGCCTATTTCACACAATAAATCATTTCAAGCCCACAGATAGGAATTCCTATATTCCAATAAGTCGTTTCCATCATCAGATGTGGCTTTGCAATATCCCTAAGGAACAGTTTGTCAGACTCCAATGTAGTTGGACGTCGGAGGATGATTTTCTGTCCCAGTCACAAATCTTAGCCAACAGGTTCTTACAGAAGGTTACTCCCAGACCTCTTTAGAGAATGATATCCTTAACCACTTGCCGACCATGTAATGTAATTACACGGCTGCAAGGTGGATCCATTATTCTGGGAGCGCGTACTATAAAGTCCTGGGAGCATCGGTGACCCCTGTGTCCGTGAGACCCGCCGCATCATGGATCACGTTAAATGGCCGCTCACAGTGGCTGTTTACCACGTGATCGCTCTGTCAAATCACGGAGCGATCACATGTAAACAAGCCGGCGAATATACGGCTTGTCTCTACACCTCTCCACACCGATCAGTGCAGTGTGACAGGAGAGGGGGAAGAGAGGAGATGCAGTGGTGCTGTGGGCAGGATCTGAAGTGCCCACAGCACCGCTATGTGCCAGGCTGGGACCCCTCATCCACCCATCCAGCATCACCCATGCAGCCTCATCCATGCTCATACATCCATGCTCACCCATCCATCACCCATGCATCCGTGCCCACCCATCCGTCACCCATGCATCCGTGCTCACCCATCTGTCACCCATGCATCCGTGCCCACCCATCCATGCCCACCCATCTGTCACCCATGCATCCATGCTCACCCATTCGTGCTCACCCATCCGTCACCCATGCATCCGTGCTCATCCATCCATCACCCATGCATCTGTGCTCACCCATCCATGCTCACCCATCCATCACCCATGCATCCGTGCTCACCCAATCGTGCTCACCGATCCGTCACCCATGCATCCATGCTCACACATCCGTCACCCATGCATCTGTGCTCAGCCATCCATGCTCACTCATGCGTCACCCATGCATCCATGCTCACCCATCCGTGCTCACTCAACCGTCACCCATGCATCCGTGCTCACCCATCCAGCCATGCTCACCCATGCATCCGTGCTCACCAATCCAATTGTGCTCACCCATGCAGCCTCATCCGTGCTCACCCATCCAGCCTCATCCGTGTTCACCCATGCATCCGTGCTCACCCATGCATCTGTGCTCACCCATGCATCCGTGGTCTGCCATCCATCTGTGCTCAGCCATGCATCCGTGCTCACCCATCCATCCGTGCTCACCCATGCATCAATGCTCAGCAATGCATCCATGCTCCGCCATCCATCTGTGCTCACCTATGCATGCATGCTCACCCATGCATCCGCGCTCCGCCATCCATCTGTGCTCATCCATGCATCCGTGTTTACCCATCCAGCCATGCTCACCCATGCATCCGTGCTCACCAATCCAGTCATGCTCACCCATGCAGCCTCATCCGTGCTCACCCATCCAGCCGTGCTCACCCATCCAGCCTCATCCGTGTTCCCCCATGCATCTGTGTTCATCCATGCATCTATGCTCCGCCATCCATCTGTGCTCACCCATCCATTCATGCTAAGCCATCCATCCGTGCTCACCCATCCATCTGTGCTCAGCCATGCATGCGTGCTCCATCATCCATCTGTACTCACCCATGCATGCGGGCTCACCCATGCATGCATACTCACCCATGCATGCGTGCTCACCCATGCATCAGTTCTCAGCCATCCACATCCGTGCTCAGTCATCCCCATCCATGGCTTATCCACCCCCATTTGTGCTCATTTATGCCTCATTCATATCACATCAGTTCTCATCCATGACACATCCATGCCACTACAGTACCCACCTGTGCCACTACAGCACCCATCAGTGCCACTACAGTGCCCATCAGTGCCACCACAGGGCCTCACAATAATGTAATAGGTAGTCAAATTAGATTTGAAATTAATGCCCCTAGAACACCTGATGGTGCACCCCGCATGTTGGGCCTCTGTATGTGGCCAGGCTGTGTAAAAGTGTCACGCATGTGGTATCACCATACTTGGGACAAGTAGCAGAATATATTTTAGGGGGAAATTTTTGCTAGGTACATGTTCTGTGTTAGAAATATTGTATAAATGGACAACCTTGTGTAAAAAAAATGCGTTTTCATTTTCTTTCCACATTTTCCAAAAACTTGTGGAAAAAATGAACCATTCAAAAGACTCATTATGCCTCATAGAATATACGTTGGGGTGTTTACTTTCCAAAATGGGGTCATTTTTTGGGCGTTTCCATTGCTCTGGTGCTCCAGGACCTTCAAAATTGCAAAAGGTAGTCAGGAAATTATATGTGCAATTTATGTCCTAAGAACGCCTGATGGTGATCCCTGCATATTAGGCCTCTGTATGTGGCCAGGCTGTGTAAAAGTCTCACACATGTAATTTGTGGTATGCATATGCTGGGTGTGAGAAATAATCTGTTAATATGACAATTTTGTGAAAAAAAAAACAGAAAAAAAAAATCTTCATTTTGCAAAGAATTGTGGGAAAAAATTACAACTTCAAAAAACTCGCCATGCCTCTTACTAAATATGTTGGACTGTCTATTTTCCAAAAAAAGGGTCATTTGGGGGGTATTTGTACTTTCCTGGCTTGTTAGGGTCTCAAGAAATGAGATAGGCCATCAGTATATCAGGTGTGATCAATTTTCCGTTATTGGCACCATCGATTGTAGACTCTATAACTTTCAAAAAGACCAAATAATGTCCACTAATTTGGGTTATTTTTTACCAAAGATATGTAACAGTATACATTTCGGCCAAAATTTGTGAAGAAAAATTACTAATTTGCTAAATTTTATAACAGAAACAAAGAAAAATGCATTTCTTTACAAAATTTTCTGTCTTTTTCCATTTATTGCTCCAAAAATAAAAACCCCAAGGTTGATTAAATACCCCCAAAAGAAAGCTCTATTTGTGTGAAAAAAGGACAACAATTTCATATGGGTACAGTGTAGTATGACTGAGTAATTGTCATTCAAAATGTGAGAGCACTGAAAGCTGAAAATTGGTCTGGTTAGGAAGGGGGTTTAAGTGCCCCGTGGTCAAGTGGTTAAAGTCAAGTTTCTGGATAGAGATCTTATCTTAGCCAATAGTAGTGGCCCTAAGAGATCTGATCATAGTGAATACCGAATGATATTGGACTAATATAATAATAATGTACAATATAGAAAATTCGAAAAAATTGTTAGGAAACAATGACCAATACTCTAATCTGACCATATTCTTGGCCCTGTGCTGCCCAATACCCCTCATTTTATCTGCCGGAGAACCCCCACCCTCCGGCATACTCTTGCTTCGGGGATTGTTAAACCCCCCCCAAAAGATACTGAAAATAGGCTTTTTTCCTTCTTGTCAGGCTTCTACGCCTGTGGTAGGTGTGCAGCCTGTAAACATTGTAGAACTAATCTCAAGAAACGCAAAGATTTCCAATCTACTGCCAAAGAAATACAGTACCTTATTAAGAATTTGATTACTTGTGATACCGTGGGTGTAGTCTACATGTTAGAATGTGAGTACGGCCGGCCTACAGTATGTAGGACGAACATCTAGGGCACTAGACATAAGGGTGGGTGAACATATTAACAACATTAAAAAGGGCCTTAAAACCCATAATGTCTTTCGCCATTTCTGGATGTTTCATGATAGGAACCCCAGAGGTTTGAAGTTCTGGGGTATTGAAAAGCTGCCCAGACATTGGAGGGGTGGCAATTTTATTCAGCAGTTGAGCCACAGGGAATGATTCTGGCTGTATGAGACCAGGGTGATGGCCCCTGCTGGCTTGAATGTCGATTTTGACTTAAATTGCTTAATATCTAACAGATAGCCTTTCTTTTCTTTCTTTCTTTTCTTTGTATGTTCTTAAATAAGCAGAATAATGCTGTTTTAGATAAGCAGGGCATTGCTGTTTTAAACTAGGAGAGGATGATTCAATTATGGGGCATTTCTGCCCCTTCTCTCCCCCTCTCTTTTTTAATATGCTCCTAATATGGAGTAGTGTTTTATAATATTGACCAATCTTTTCTGGCTCCGTTGCTGCTTGCTTCCGGGTATCAGTTGTTGTAGCAACGGTTACTATGCATTCCTCATATCTTGAGCGGAGCCAAGAGTAAGACTCCATCCCCATTGCTGAAAAAGTCCACGCTCACTGCTAGGACATAACGCGTATGAAGGGGAGGGGTCACGTCTGACATCACCTGCGGCCATCTCAGAGGAATGCGGTTGTATGTATACATGTTGAGGATCGCTTACACTTGGCTATAAGTGCCTGCTTTGTGAGTGTTTTTAATCTCTATCTTTTATTAATAAAAATATCAAACGGAGAGCACTAGATTCTCTATTTTTTCATTTACAGTATGTCGGAGTTTGTCCTGTGATACGAAGTTGGATTTCCTCTGGGCTGTCTTAAGTGGTTTTGAGAAGCTGGTTGATCCATCAGGGTTGGATCATTGAGGTGAGAGGCCAGTCTAGCCTTTGGTGGATGGGAGCTGTCACACTCTATCACCTGTGTGCCCCTACTTGCACTTATTTCACAGAGGAATATCTTTTACTAATGCTTTTCTATGCTCTAGATCAATGGATTATTTTATGCATATTAAGTATTCACTTTAGCGCTGCACTTTTATCAAAATCTCTTGGATAGTAAGTGAGTTAATGGGTAGAGGGGGTGGGGGACGAAAAAGAGAGTTAAAGGTAGAGAAGAGCCAACAGGGACTGAATGACAAGGTATTAAAAAGAGAGACAAAGTAGGTTTTTTATGGCAGCATGGAGGCAGGAAATGTAATTTAGAAGGGCAGATTTATATAGAGCGAAGTCCTGCAGAGATTTAGTTTTACGTCACAGTTGTTCAAGAGCACAGCGACGTCTCTTGAGATTTGTGGTGTTGTCAGTTTGCCAGGGTTGTAACGTAATTATAAATTACACAACCACTGTCAGACATTTTGCAATATTTGAAATGAAGTTGAAGTAGCCTTTTCTACCTACCTATTTCTATTGTAATAACAACTTTAATTCAGTTAGTGCACAGGGCAGAAAGTGGGTATTTAAGTGTCTTTTGTAGTGTATGTGCTTTTGTAGTGTATGTGCTTTTGCAGTGTATATGTGAAAGAACAGCACATAAGTAAGTGTGTTTGCATTTTTCTATGGACACAGAACTGGGCATTACTCTGCATCAGCACTGAAATTTGTGTCACATCAACAATTTTATGTTGCATAGTTACATTGTTAATCTGGTTGAAAAAAGTCCATCCAGTTAACCACTTCCTTACTGGGCACTTAAACCCCCCTCTTGCCTGGACCAATTTTCAGTTTTCAGCGCTTTCACTCTTTGAATGACAATTGCGCGGTCATGCGATGCTGTACCCAAACAAACTTGGCGTCCTTTTTTCCCCACAAATAGAGCTTTCTTTTGGTGGTATTTGATCACCTCTGCGTTTTTTTTTGCGCTATAAACAAAAAAGAAGCGACAATTTTGAAAAAAGAACAATATTTTTTATTTTTTGCTATAATAAATATCCAAAAATAAAAAAACAAATTTATTCATCAGTGTAGACCAATATATATTCTTCTACATATTTTTGGTAAAAAAAATCAAAATCGGCGTATATTGATTGGTTTGCGCAAAAGTTATAGCGTTTACAAACTATGGACATTTTTATTTTTTTACTAGTAATGGCGGCGATCTGCGATTTTTATCGGGACTGCGATATTGCGGCGGACATGTCGGATGTTTTTGACACTTTTTTGGGACCAATGACATTTATACAGAGATCAGAAATGTAAATATCCACTGATTACTGTATAAATGTCATTGGCAGTGAAGGGGTTAACCTGCAGGGGGCAGTGAAGGGGTTAACTATGTTCCCTTGGTGTGTTCTAACTGTGGGGGGCGGGGTTGGCAGGGGCATGACAGATCTAACTAATCCCAGTGACAGGGATCAGTAGATCTGTCAGGTCCCCCCTCACAGAACGGGGAACCGCCGTGTTTACATCGGCGGTTCCCCGTTCCGGCTCTCTGGAAGGAGATCGCGGGTCTCCGGTGGACCGCGGGTCTCCGGCGGACATCGGGTCCGCCCGATCCGAGGGCACGCTCCCACAGCGTGCGCGGGCATGTGCGCGCGCCGCTCGCACCCGCGGGAGTGCGCCCAGCATGAGCCAAATGGGCGGACGTCTATAGACGTCCTCCCGGCATTTTAGCGCCGCGCTGTAGCCATCATTCGGCTATGGCGCGGATGCGAGGAGTTTAAACCAACACAGAACAAACACACACACAAATAGAAAACCTCCATATGCACTATTCTAGATGTGAAATCATCATTGTTTAAATGGAATTCAGTGTGTCTACATGTCACTGTGCATACATGACTGTGTTTTACTTCATCGACAGTTCATGTTTTATGCAGTTTGATCAATCTGTAGGGATATCTCCTATTCAGTATATATCTGAATCCTGCTGTGGTTCCCAATAGTAATGACACTTTGTAACTGAGCACTAGCAGGACACAGACATTCAAAATAAAAATACCTGCATATGAAAGTAATGTCTGAACGTTTGTGTTGCTTTCCTCATACCGTTATCATATACTTACTTGCATATTGCCATATCCCCTGCAGCCTGCTTAAAGTAAGGTGGATAGAAACAGGTGTATTAACATACAGGCACTATAATGCAGCTGTATGCAAATTCTAATGAGTGGCCAATCGCTAGTGGGGCTTAGGTGTGATGTCAGGGCTCTTTTACCATGGAGATATCATGGGCTGAATGGCTGATATGTTACTAAAATGAGATGGTGGAACTATTTTAATGGCATTTGCAGCCCAGCACCTAGGGCACCGGGCAGGAAACCCAGGGCACGTGTCTTAGGTAAAAGGACCCAGTAATACCAATGCCTGCTGTATTAGAAAAATCAAACAAAATGCAGCAAAACTGGGATCTTTGTACAATAAGTATTCATTATAAAACTTGAAAGCTCTCGAGAGCTGGTAGGTTAGTGCTAATAATTACAGTATTGAGTCGGTCAGTATTTATGTAGCTCTCTGTTTTTTTGCAGATGAACATACAAAACATTTAGGTCCATTTCACACTGGGGCGCTTTACAGGCACTATTCAGCTAAAAATAGCGCCTGTAAAGCACCTCTCAACTAAACCCAGTGTGTCATTTCACACTGGGGTGGCTCGGGGCGGTGTACTAGCGGGACAAAAAACAAACTCCTGCAAGCATGATTTTTGGGGTGGTGAAGGAACAGTGTATACACTGCTCCTCCGACGCGCCTGCCATTGGAATGAATGGCCAGCTCTCCCGAAGCGGGTGTACACCGCTCTGGGACCGCTGAGTGCTGGCATTTTTAACCCCTGTTTAACCCCTTGTGGGGGGGTAAAGTGCCTCGCTACCGCCCGAATAGCGGCGCCACAGCCACTAAATTAGCGGCGGTTTACCACTGACGCTCGGGCAGTCCTAGTGTGAAAGGGGTCTTATAGTTGTATTTAGAGTCAAATATCTTCATGTTGATAGCAAAATCTAATTTTTGAGCTGCAAAGGTCAATCTAAATAAATTCTTTAGAAGCATACAGCACAAAGAATTGTTGCACACAATTATATGAACCTTACGTTTGCATAAAAATCTAGACTGCCTGTTACATAAGAGACCTACTTCTATTTCTGAGGTTCTGGCTGTTTATTCACCTGAAGATAAGGGTTTCCTTACTAAAATATTTTTTGAACCAGCCCTATTACTATCATTTAATGATAAGTCTCGAAGATATCTTCTTTTCTCTTCTTTATATCTATAATATCAAGTTCAGCATCAGTTCAAATGAAAGGTTTGAATGTATTTAGGCTTTAAAGATTATTAGCTCGCAGTGTGTTTGCATTGGAATAAAATTGGTATGTGGGCCCTGTTAGATCAAACTATACACTGAGCTATGACTAGCTATCTCCACCAAATCATAGACTAAACAATAATAAACAATGAAACAATCCATATCTCCTCTCTTTTAAATATATGAATCTATTAAATATAGCAAATTCATTAAGCAGCAAACCGGACACGTTTCAGGGAAACAACTTAAAGTGATTGTGAAAGCTTGTTTTAAAAATAAAAAATAACAAACACACTTACCTCCTCTGTGCATGTGGATTTGCACAGAGCAACCTGGATCATCCTCTTCTCGGCTCCCTCTTCTGCTCTCCTGGCCCCTCCCTCTGGTGAGTGCCCGGTCAGCCAGCAGCTGTCTATGGGGGCACCTGAGCTGAGTCAGAGCTCTGTGTATCTATTCAGGCATGGAGACTCGACCCATCCCTGCCCCCTCTCCTCTGTTTGCCTGACTGAATATGATTGACAGCCGTGGGAGCCAATGGCACAACTGCTGTGTCTCAGCCAATCAGGAGGAGTGTCTGGGACACCTAAGGCACTTGTGGACATCGCTGCAGATAGAAGGGGCTCAGCTAAGTAATTAGGGGGTACCGGGGAGGCTGCTACACACAGAAGTTTTTTTTTATCTTTTTTATCTTATCATTCTATGCATTAAGATAAAAAACCTTCTGCCTTTACAACTCCTTTAATCTATTACCAGAAACTTAACTTAAGTGAAAGAGATTCTATATATTTTGAAAAAAGAAAAAACAATTCTCTAGAAAAAAAAATCTGAGTAGAGACATTGACACAGGTGTATGGAGGTCAATCTTGAAAACTAAGCAGAGCGATCAGGTAATATGAAAGGGAAGAAGCACTATACACTAGACAAAAATATATGATAGGGAATGGCCATAGGAAATAAAAGCATTTACATTTTCTTTCTATGTAAACTTTCTGTTATTCTTATTGCACAGTATGTGTTAATCATAAACATATACATAGAGTTGTCCAAGAAGCCATTCTTTCTATATGCTTTGAGATATCAACAACTTAGTGTTGAGTGAACGGTTCGGCCTGAGCATGAGTTCAAACTAAATATTGGCTGTTCGCCCCATTTGGGGAACACCCGAATTTGCAGGGTGTTTGGCAGCTCCCCTCCGAACACCCTGCAATGCACTGCATACTGCACAGTGCATTCTGCACCCTAATTGGGCAAAGCTTTAAAGCTGGTTGTTAAAGCATCCTTAACAACTAATGAGTCAGCTGTCAATGGGCTTCCACACTGACAGCTGAATAAAAAAAAATTCTTGGTAAAATAGTAAGAAAAAATGGTGTGGAGGTCGCCCCCCCCCCCCCCATTTCATACCAGACCCTTCAGGTCCCCTTAAAATCCATACCAGACCCAAAGGGGAGGGGGACCCCAAGTCAATTTAAATGTGATTTGACTATTTTTTTTTTCATTAGAAATGTAATTTTTGCTGCTGCATGTTCTATATATGCTACAGATGTGCCACTTTACAGGCAGACTAAGGGGACCCCTAGGCACTATATTTAAAGGAATTTTTCATTTTTATTGTTGCAATTTAAGCAGCATTAAAATCACTGCTCCTAAAAAAAAACTATTGTTTAAAAAAAAAAAAATTACGTTGATACATGTCCCCCAGGGCAGTACCCGGACCTCCATTCCCCTGAGACCATGGGTAAAGTGCTTTTTTAAACAACTCCCTATCTCCTCTCTTTCAAATGTATTAGTCTATTAAATATATCAAATTCATTAAGCAGCAAACCAAACAAGTTTCAGGGAAACTTAAAACTTAAACTATTACCTGGAACCCAACATGTCTAGTGCTTTATGCCTTTATGTCCCTGTCCCTATCTTTATGTTTCCATGTTAATGGATTAATGGGAGTTACAATAAATTAAATATAAGTGTATTTCATGTGCTACTGGATTTTGCTAGGATTGTCATTATCCACAGAACATAAATAAGCAATAATCTCCAATAAACGTTGTTGAAATATTTGTAATCTACATAATTGGTCAGAAGAGTATAGTTTTTATTTTCTCAAAAAGTGTAAGGACAAACAGAACAAAATGCAGGACTCCTTCGAGGTACTGGCACGAGTATGAAAGTCCCCAGGGCAACCTATGGGTCGTCATCTGTCTAGAAAGCTCAACCAGAAATGTGAGCTTTTAAAACAATGCAGGCAGCATAACAACCATGTCCAAAATGCAACTGAAATTAAACTAGCTATCCCTTACAAACTATCTTTCCACAATGTCATTTGTTGTGGTGTATTGCCAATCTTACATGTCCTGTAAAAACAGGATCTGGAGGAGTAGGGGTTTAGGCAGCTTAGAGTAGTCTGTTAATGCCCAGTCAATATTCCACCTAGCAGACAGATGACACAAGAAGCTGCAATAATAGTGTTATCAGGCTGGGTATGCAACGTCGCAAGGTTGTGAGATGAACAAAAGTGCTCAAAAGAATTACCAATATTTTAACTGCTGAAACAATTTATGAATATGTATTCCAATGGTTCATTTACCTATATAGCTGGAACACCTATTTAAATAGATACAAATGTAAAGAGATATTACATTTTGGGATGTATCAAAACAACATAGTAACAAAAATATCTTTACAATGGCACACTGGCACTTAAATATATTATCCTTATAACTATAAATCAAAAATAGCAATACATGAGTCTTTTTTTGGCAAAAAACAAATGAGGGAGTTGAAGTTACAGAGTATATTAACGTATGTGTAAACCATAAATGAATAACATTTTGTTTGCTAGATCACCATGGTAACAAACTATTGCTATTGAAAAAAAATGCAATTTTTGTTTTCACCTTTTCTGCAATGTATGTTAAATTGCACTCTTGTAGTCTCTATTGGGTGCCTGTGGGCGGCAGGAGAACAATCAGGTGACAGGGACAGAGCAATGTCACCCTACAACAAAAAGTGCCTGAAGAAGGGTATTTGTGGCAGAAATACTGTGTGGCATGTTAATGCAAGCAGCAAATTGAAATATATTGAAAAAGACTCTTGAAATTACAAGGCTTACATCAGATTCTAGTGATTAGATTTACATATACTATAATGAATGCACGCATATTATGCAGATTATCCTAAAAATTGGTGCTAATTTGCATTGTGAATCGCAGACTTGGTACTCAACTTACTTTATGCATGTTATCTTTTTTTTTTCCTTTTTATCAGTTTATTGCATACAGAACAAAATACAGCTTGCATCTGGAAGAATTGTTGAACCAATGCCAGTGTCACAGTACCTATAAAAGAATTGATTATGCATCTTATCATTGGAGTCAAAGGCTGAGCTGCTATCTAGAGATTGTCTGGTTTAGAGTCACATCATACTAACCTTGAATACCTCTGAATTCTTAGATAAGTATATTTGAAGTGAGTTTCAAAACATGCAATCTATTTCAATAGCAACTAAAGACATAACAGAACACCTGAAACATTTAAGGTGAATAACATGTAGACATATTCTTTTCAGTTTCCTGTTCTGAGCAACTAATCCAGTTTTCATTAAAACACCCACTTGATCTGAAGTTAGGAAAATCCAAAATGTTGGTTTTCACCAGAGCAGGAATAAAGAGGAAATCTTACTGTTGGGATACTTTTTTTGGGGGACAACCCTCACTTTGGAGTCATTCCCTGTTGGTTCCTGTTGTGTCTGTATGATAGGAGATAAAGGTAAATGTGAAAGAAAAACCTACCAAGGATTAGCCATTTCCCAGATAGCAAGCCATTGTGCTGCAAGTTTGAAAAAGTTTGAAATTGCTAGACTTGCCAGGCTTCACAAGTTTGTTGCACAGTTGCATTGACATTGCATGACTCCGGATCATCTTTCTTTGCAAACATTCTGCAAGTCTTCTGCAAGTTCTGGTTCAGTTATGTTGTGCAATAGTCATCCCACCACAGAGGTCACTGTGACTTGCAGAGCTCTTGCTGTAGACTCACCACTGCAACTTTGCTCTTGCTAGAGACTTGGAAATTAGAAAAGTGTCAACTAGAACTTGTGCTTCAAGTGCTCTGCAAGTATACAACTTGGCACCGAAAATGTGCAGCAAGTAAACAGTCTTACAATTCAACACTGCCACAAATTTGTGACAAGTTATCTTTGCTATCTGGGTTCCTACTTTATCCAAAATAAAGAGCTATGGCTTTAGATATAATACTATGATGTCTCACATCCCTCCTTGCCTTTCCTGATCCTTTCTTGCCCTATCCACAGGTCACCCAGCTGGCTTACACATAGTGCCCTACATAAAACCATTTTTTTGGGACATAATTTCCATTTATTTGATTGCTCATCTTTAGTCCAGCCTTGTCTGTCTCATACTGCCTGTTTAACCAGTTCTTGCCCACGCATCATTTTGTTATATGTTGTCCTCCCAGATCGCTCCTCGCGCGAGGCCACAGGGCTGCAGTGTGATCTGTCATCAGCTGTGTCCATTGGACACAGCCAATGACTGATCAGTGTACAGGCTCGCTGCTGGTACCATGTGAATCATAGCAGGTCAATGACAGTTATAAACAATGGATGGCTTCCTTTCATGTCATTTATTGTGTACAATTGTGTTGCTAGCTGTGATTGGTCAATGTGATCACATGGTACAGACAAGGCCAATCACAGCCCCTCTATACCATGGGATTAGCTCTGGCCAATCACAGCTAATCACAACAAAACAAACTGAATGAATCAGTTTCATTCAGTAAAATCCTTGCTTATAGCAATGAAATTCGCTGCTATAAGTAATCATAATGTGTGCAAAAAAATCCTGATCTCTTCCCCAGAGTAGTACAATTTTACTATGGCAACATTATATTGCTCTGGTTACAGTTAAAAAAATGCCCTGACATTTTTGGGTCTCAAGAAATGAGATAGGTCATCAGTATATTTTCAGATATACACCATAGTTTGTGGACTCTAAAACTTTCCTACAGACTAAATAATATACACTAATTTGGATTATTTTCACCAAAGAAATACATAATGGCCTACATTTATGAAGAATAATTATTTATTTGCAAAATTTTATAACAGAAAAAAAGCAAAAAACATTTTTTTCAACATTTTCAGTCTATTGTCATCTAATTAGCAAAAATAAAAACCCAGCAGCAATTAAATGCCACCAAAAGAAAAAAAAATGATAAAACTTTAGTTTGGGTATGGTGTTGCATGACCATGAAAGCTGAAAACTGGCCTGGGCAGGAAGGGGGTAAAAGTGCCCAGTATTGAAGTGGTTAAGAAAAAAGTTGTTAACGAAGATGAAGCTGAATAAAGTAATGTTGCTAAGCATATAGGAGAAATGGCTTATGGGTCATGTAAATGTTTATAATTACCATATACTGTGCAATAACTACAAGGTATAGAGACATTTTTCATAGAAGGAAACGTTGGTGCTTTTCTTTTCTGTCACCAGACCATATCAGATATTTTTGTGCTAGCATATTTTTTATCACCATCTCAATATCAGTATGTTACATCCTGATCCTTTCCAGGCTATTTTTCATTTATTTATTTAGTACTGTGATAGTTTTACTGACAGTTACTCATTCATGAAACAATGTAACCAAATACATTTTATATCATATTTTTTTAACTATTACTATATAAAGGAAAAAAATAAATATTTGGGAAAAAAGATCTGTTTTCCTTACTTTTGGCTTTAAAACATATAACATAAAAATGGCAGGACATTACAAACACTCCCAAAATGACCCTTTGGGAAAATAGACACCTAAATGTAATGCTTTTTTTATTTTGCAACCGTTTTTTGGAAATGAATAAACATTCCATTATTGAGGCTGTTAAGGTATGCTTAGCCATTAAATGTCAACAACTGAAGCCAAGTCTGCCATTATTAGTGGAAGAAAGTTTCCTGGAGGATGAAATTGCATCACACAGAAACTACATTGCGTGCAATGGATAGATATCATGGAAAAACCCAAAATATTTTAAGGGAGAAGTTTAAGGTACATAAAAAAAAAAAAAAAACCTTCATACTCGCCTCTATGCTGCAGCATCTGTGTGATTCTGCAGCTGTCCCATATTGGCTCTCATGACCACTGATCATTCTGCCCCTCCAGTGCTGTCAGTCAGGCAGCTGGGTGGATCCTATGAGTGGGGTCCTTCCCTAGCCTGGAGCAGTTCTGTGATATCAGCTGATAGCAAAAGCCTGCTATCAGTGGACTCTGGGTCACAGAAGAGCAAATGTAATGCACTCCTGTGACCCATAGGAAAGGAATGGCCAAAAAAAGCTTTCACCATACTTCTCTATTAAATCCCCCGAACAATCCCATAATTGTTGGGGATCAGTGGCATTTTATCCCTTCCCCCACCACTATTCCTTTACTTTTTCATCGGTGGTCATTGGTAATTTAAGCACTTTCCACCCCGTCACAGTAAAGTTACTGCAGCAGCTGCAGACTCAGTACTGTATATACAGAGTATCCGGAAATGATTCACATCGCTTCACTTTTTCCACATTTTGTTATGGTACAGCCTTATGCTAAAATGTATTAAATTTATTATTTTCCTCAAAATTCTACAAACAATTCCCCATAATGACAACATGAAAGAAATTTGTTTGAAATCTTTGCAAATTTATCAAATATAAAAAGTGAAAAATAAAACACATATACATAAGTATTCACAGCCTTTGCCGTGATACTCAAAATTGAGCTCAGGTACATTCTGTTTCCACTGATCACCCTTGACATGTTTCTACAACTTGATTGGAGTCCACCTGTGGTAAATTCAGTTGATTGACATGATTTGGAGAGGCACACGCTTGTCTATATAAGGTCCCACAGTTAACAGTGCATGTCAGAGCACAAACCAAGCCATGAAATCCAAGGAATTGTCTGTTGACCTCCGAGACAGGATTGTATTGAGGTGCAGATCTGGGAAAGGGTACAGAAACATTTCTGCAGCATTAAAGGTCCCAATGAGCACAGTGGCCTCCATCATCCATAAATGGAAGAAGTTTGTAATCACCAGGACTCTTCCTAGAATGGACTGCCTGGACTTAGTCAGGGAGGTGACCAAGAAACTGATGGCCACTTTGACAGAGCTCCAGCGTTTCTCTGTGGAGAGAGGAGAACCTTACAGAAGAACAACCATCTCTGCAGCACTCCACCAATCAGGCCTGTATGGTAGAGTGAACAGAAAAAATCAACGCAAAAAAGAAACACCTGTGCATCAATGTGTATAAACATAAATACTAAATGTCCATAAAAATCAGTGCATTGACCATCGAAGATAGTAAATACAATGAATGTGTGAAAAGCAAAATCATGAATAGTTAAACAAATCCCCATGATCATAGGAGTGAAAGCGGATAGATCCATACAGTCCAAGACAGACAAGATCCCGATAGTGAGGAGTAGAGATGAATCCACACGTGGTGATTGTATGTCCTCCACCAGCCTATTAAGCCTCTCACCTCATAGACAAGTTAAAAACGCCTGTCTCCCATCTCCAGGGAATTAGACTCCTCTAATAGCCAGGTCCTCCGTTTCTCAGAAAGCTCCAATGATATCACCCCGACTCCAAAGCTAAGCAAGATTCATCTCGCAAACATGTAAGAAAGGAAGGCAAAATCTAGTGCTCTCTGTAAAAAACAGGTTTATTGGCCCCATAACAATTAAAACACTTACAGGACAAGGCACTGTCAAGCTGTGCGAGCTGGGAACTGCATATCAGTCAATAACCGCAATGTGACATGGGCAACACAGACTCCTTCCCCTTAGACGCGTATCGTCAACTCCAGAACTTCCTCAGTAAGGGGTGGAGTGAGCAGGTCATCCACGTCACTTATACCTCAGACTCCTCCCCTTCCGGGCAGATAACCATTCATGGAAGAACGGAGGAGCCAGCATATCCTGTGAAATTACTAGTGTCAGCAAAGGAGGTATCTCCCGCAGGAAATGGTCATCATTAGACCGGAAAGGGAGAACCAAAGCTGGACAGCAGTATAATAGACTATTGCCATTGCAACAATCAATCAATCTGTAAAAACAAACGGCTTATCGCCAGATATAAAAATAATAATATATATAAATGGTAGAGTGGCCAGACAGAAGCCACTACTCAGTAAAACGTGAATGAAAGCCCGTCTGGAACAGCGGCAGCTCCTCCATAGAGGTCGGCAGTGCGCCCTCGCCCCTGCTGATTTCTGGAAAAAAACAACATAGGCCGCCAGTACATGCTGTAACGCCTTTTTTTGGAAACTTGCTATCCTTTGACAGAAAGTCCCAAAGCCCATTGGTCGCCTTTAAAGTGCATATATGTGCGCCACTGAAGCGCACATATATACACTGATTGGCTGTGGTCTTATCCAGCCAGTGACTGATTAGTCAGGTTGTGGGACTGGCGGACGTGCTGGTGCTTGGACTAGAAGTGTCCAGCACAGCACATCTGTTATTACCGCCAGCCGTGTGGGAGAGAGCAGCCTGACTCCCCTGAGGTACCGTACCCTACTGCTGTGCTGTGTACTGGCTCCCTGTGTGCTGGCTCCCTGTGGACTGGCTGAATATACTTGTGTACTGGCTACCTATGTACTGGCTGCATATACCTTTGTACTGGCTCCCTGTGTACTGGCTGAATATACCTGTGTACTGGCTGAATATACCCGTGTACTGGCTACCTGTGTACTGGCTGAATATACCTGTGTACTGGCTGCAATACCTGTGTACTGGCTGTATACTGTGATACTGGCTTGCAATACCTGTGTACTGGCTGCAATACCTGTGTACTGGCTGCAATACCTGTGTACTGGTTGAATACTGTAATACTGGCTGCAATACCTGTGTACTGGCTGCAATACCTGGGTACTGGCTGCATACTGGGTTACTGGCTGCAATATACCCCACCTGTGATGCTGAGCTGTGTACTCTATCCTGTGATGCTGAGCTGTATACTGTGTCCTGTGATACCAAGCTGTATACTCCTGACACAATATGTGGAATACAGGGGACGAATCGGGTGGATTATATAAGGGGTGGAGCTTATGAGAAGTGGGAGGAGTCAGAAAGGAATGGCAGGGCCTGGCACCCCCATCCAACTGCCAATGGTCTGGAGTTTGCCAAAAGTCACCTGAAGGTCTCTCAGACCATGAGAAATAAAATTCTCTGGTTTGATGAAACAAAGATTTAACTCTTTGGCCTGAATGGCAAGAGTAATGTCTGGAGGAAACCAGGCACTGCTCATCACTTGGTCAATACCATCCCTACAGTGAAAAATGGTGGTAGCAACATCATGCTGTGGGGATGTTTTCAGCGGCAGGAGCTGGAAGACTAGTCAGGATTGAGGGACTGATGAATGCAACAATGTACAGAGACATGCTTGATGAAAACTTGCTTGGACCTCAGACTGGGACGAAGGTTCATCTTCCAACAGGACAATGGCCCTAAGCACACAGCCAAGATAACAAAGGAGTGGCTATGGGACAACTCTGTGAATGTCTTTAAGTGGCCCAGCCAGAGCCCAGACTTGAACTCGGTTGAACATCTCTGGAGAGATCTGAAAATGTCTGTGCACAAATGGCTATGCTCCCCATACAACCTGATGGAGCTTGAAAGGTCCTGCAAAGAAGAATAGGAGAAACTGCCCAAAAATATGTTTGCCAAGCTTGTAACATCATACTCAAAAAGACTGGCTGTAATTGGTACCAAAAGTGTTTCAACAAATTATTGAGCAAAGGCTGTGAATACTTATGTACATGTGATTTTTTTGTTTTTTATTTTTAATAAATAGTCAAAGACAAACTTCTTTCATGTTGTCATTATGGTGCATTGTTGGGAAACTTTGAGGAAAATAATTAATTTACTCCAATTTGGAATAAAGCCATAACATAACAACATGTGGAAAAAATAAAGCGATGTGAATACTTTCCGGATTCACTGTATACGGGATTCTGCTTCTGAGTTTGGGAACAGCAGATTACTGTTACTGGCAACCGGGTATTATGTGATTGCTACAATTGGTCATAGCGATCACATGATAACAATGTAAACAACCTGTCATTAATGGCTTTCCGTTCACGAACAGCTTGCTTACTGTTGTGATCTCTGATTGGCCCACAGCAATCACATGGTACCTGGCTACCTGCATCATGCGATTAGCCATAGCCAATCACAGATCACAACCATAAGGAAGCTGTTCATGAATGGGAAACCCATTCATGACAGCCGGAACTATTGTTTATGCAGTGTTCATTACTATATAAGCAATAACAGTGTAAAAAAAAAGAAATAAAAATCTTGATCTTCCCCCAGAGTAGTACAGTGTTACTATGGTCTGATCTCTGCCACACCGGTCATATAATGACGCTGTACCACTCCCCATCAGAATAAGCTCTCCCCACTAATTTAGGAGCTTGTCCATTGCTTTATATGGTGGATTTCCTGGGTCCCATGTTGATTGCAGTATTTTATTTTCCACTTAAACGCTCTGGCATAGGCTGCATATTATATTGCTGACCAAACTGACCAAAAAAATGTATTTTTTAATTTTTTAATTGTCCTCTATAGTAGTTTAATCTGGACAGATTGTAGATGTGTGTTCAAGTCAGACAGGGTGAGCTGCACATAGGAACTCCAAAGTCAATGGAATTTTTTAAATCATATTTTCTGCAAAAAAAGAAATATGTAACTCATTGAAGATATCTTCCACTGTAAAAAGGATCATGGGACTGACTGATTGAGCAAACTAATTCTAGAATATTTAAAAGTCTAACATGTCATGTCATAACAATGTAGAGCATTAACATTTTGAATAGACATTATATGAGTTACTTTACAGCGTCTTTATCAATTTATGTTATCTTTGGCCTCATTTATTACATACGACATATAACACAAGAGAGGCAAAAGAGAGGTGTGTTTCAGGGGCAGCAAATCACAGGTGGAATTCAAGATCTATAATATGACTAATAAACAACAGTGAAAACCAAAGACTGTTACAAGGTAAAAGATAAAACATGAACCATATATTTTTTTCTGTGCAAAATGAATACAACTAAACATATTTACTATAATGTACAGTGTGATCATAAATAGTGGTGTGCTCAGGACAAAAGCTAGCCATACACAGGTAGCTTTCTTTAGTTTAGCTCCACAAAGGCTGAATGAGAGCAACCACTTGACTCCTTCATACATGCTAAACAGTGTCGATGGAGGAATCTTACTTGACTGCTATTATATTTTCACAGACACTGCCCCGCACGACTGTAAAAATACCTGAATCATGAGCGCAAATTGTACAAATGATAATAACTTTTTTATTTGGTTTCTTTCCATTTTTTTTATCCCTGAATATCCTGTGCTAAATTCATAAAATTAACTATAAGGCCTCATACACACGGGCGTATCTAAAAAAATAAACAAAACGTCGGGTCCGACGTCAAGGAAAAAAAGTCGACGTTTTTCGGCGTTATGCATTGGCGTTTTTGAGCGTTAGTGAGCGTCGGCGTCAATAGGCGTTTTTTAAAAAAAATCATCCCTCTGCTATTTTTCAACCTAAAAATGTCGGCGTCAAAAAACGCCAGAAAACGCCGGTACAATATTAGGTGGCGTTTGTTGGCGTTTGTTGGCATATTGTGGCGTCGGCGTCAAAAAACGTCAAAACGTTACAGCCTCAGAACGCAATGGCCATGGGTTCTACTTTCTGCTCACTAACGCCGACGCCACCTACAGCTCAGAAACGCCGACGTTTTTATGGGGCCATTGACTAACATGGAGAGCTGCAAAAAATGCCAGAAAACGCCGGCGTCAAAAAACGTCCGTGTGTATGAGGCCTAAGGCCTCATGCACACAGGACGTTTTTGACTGTTTTACAGCGGCTGTTTTTAGCTGCAGACGTTTTTCTCTACAGTCAATAAACGCTCTATCATGTTATCCTATGTGTTCATGCACACATAGGCGGTTATCAACTGTTTTTAGCAGTGATGTTTTTGACCTGTAAAAAAAACCCAAGACCAGAGAGTTCTGAGAGACGTTTTTCAGCTGTAAAAACGTTCGAACGCTCAAAAATGTCAATCCCCAACATTTTTGGACGTTTTAGATCAATTGGAAAAAAAAAATGCTGGCCCTATAAAAACGCGAAAAACGCACAAAAACGGTGGTAATATAACACCGGTAAAAGCTGAAGAAAATCACTGATAAGCTACTGACGTTTTTTGGACTTTTTTTTAAAATCCTGTGTGCATGAAGCCTAAGTCTACAGGAGCTGTTAAGAGGAGTCACAAGATGGTCATATTAATCATATGATTACAATGTCAATAAAACAGTGATGAATGGCTTCCATTAATGACTGTATTGTGATAATGGCCCACAGCTATCATATGGTGCCTGGGCCAATCACAGCACCCTGTACCATGTGATTAACTGTAGCCAATGACAGCATGTTAACAGTAAGCAAGCTGTCATGAAAGGAAAATCATTTATGACAGTTAACTATTGCTTATAATCATAAACATAATTGTTAAAAGCTATAACAGTGTAAAAATAAATCCCTGATCGCCCCACTAGAGTAGTACAATGTCACTATGGGGACACTGAACTGAACTGATGAAAGTATGGAAAAAATAGTAATAAATAAATAAATAATTGTTAAAAATTTAAAAAAAAGTTTAAAAAATGAATAAAAAAACTATCATTATTTTTTTTTTACTTACTGTCACCAGTCAATTGCCCTGATCACTGCCACAGCAGACATTTGATGATGCTGTTCTTCAGAGGTGACAGTATGTAAAAAAAATTGTGACAAAAAAGTTACAACTTTAAAAAACTCAACATGCCTCTTACTAAATAGCGTGGACTGTCTTGTGTGGTACACGATTTGCTATACAATTGTATGAACATTGTATTTTATATGTATGTACTCTTTAATGGGATGCACTGTCATCTGGGTACAATAAATATATGGTTTTCTTTGAAGTATTGATTACCGGGTACAATAAATACATGGTTTTCTTTAAAATATTGACTACCATTTAAGCCTCTCACACTTGCTTCATGTAAAGTCCCAAACCTTCTTTCCATGTAGAAATACAGGGATGGAGACTCATAGAGTTATGCGCTCTCATTTAAAGTCCCAAACCTTTCCTCTTTAGTATAGAGACACTTTGGGCTTCTAGCAAGGGGGAGAAACTGATTAAAAAAAAATCTATGGACTTGGGCTTCAATTACAGTCTTTGTGTAGTAGAGTAGTGAATTTGTGGAAACTTTGCATTTTGAAAGACCCGTGAGTAGAGTTGAGCGAACTTCTGGAAGTCCGGGTTCTGCTGGTTCGGCCGAACTTCGGGACAAAGTCCAGGTTCGGGTCCGGACAGAACCCGAAATTTGTCCCGGACCCCGAACTCCATTCAAATCAATGGGAACCCAAACTTTTAGGCACAAAAATGGCTGTAAAAAAGTCCTGGAAAGTCCTAGAGGTCTGCAAAAGGAAGGAAGTGGGGGTAAGGGTGGGACAAGTGCCCTACAAAGAAATGGGGACAGGGAAATAACTAAAAGCATTTTAAAAAAAATAATTTCATAAAAAAATCAAAAATGGAGGTGGATGTGGACCATCTTCAAACTGTGTCTGAAAAGTATTAATTAACGGTAGAAGCCATATCACTGTTCTAAAATCATCTTCAAACTGTGTCAAAAAAGTATAAATAAGCCGGGAGAACCCATATCACTGTTCTGCAAACATCTGGAAACTGCGTGTAACACTTTAACTAAAACCGGGACAAACCATACTACTGTTCTGCAAACATCTGGAAACTGTGTGTAACACTTTAACTAAAACCGGGACAAACCCATATCACTGTTCTGCAAACATCTGGAAACTGTGTGTAACACTTTAACTAAAACCGGGACAAACCATACTACTGTTCTTCAAACATCTGGAAACTGTGTGTAACACTTTAACTAAAACCGAGCGAACCCATATCACTGTTCTGCAAAGATCTGGAAACTGTGTGTAACACTTTAACTAAAACCGGGACTAACCCATATCACTGTTCTGCAAACATCTGGAAACTGTGTGTAACACTTTAACTAAAACCCTGAGAAACCACACTACTGTTCTGCAAACATCTGGAAACTGTGTGTAACACTTTAACTAAAACCGGGACAAACCCATATCACTGTTCTGAAAACATCTGGAAACTGTGTGTAACACTTTAACTAAAACCGGGACCAGTGTTGCCAACCGCCAGTATTTTTACTGGCAGCCAGTAAAAAACAGGCAATTTTCTCCTGCCAGTAAATGCCAGTAAAAGGAAAAGTTTGCCAGTAAAATAAGTGGCGAATACACTTATTGGCTGTGATGGTAGACTCAGTCTGGAGCCAGCCGAGACCATCCAACTGCCTGCTACAGTGTGTTCGGGTGGCTCTGGCAAAAGCGGTGCCTGAGCATGTCGTGTGATGTCATGGTGCAAGGGAGCCAAGCAGAGCGGGCAGAGCCTCGTGTGCGTGTCTGCGGTATGGGAGCAAGACAGGTTGGGAGTGGGACTGTCAGTGCTGTTTAGACTGGAGTGGACTGGAGAGACCACCTGGCTTGGAGAGAAAGACTGTGACTGTGACTAAGGAGGGGACGTGTTGTGTCATGTGCTGCCCACTCTAATTTCTTGCCCTCCTAAGTCCTGTCCCTGAGAACTTACTTACTATATCAAAAATAAAATTTAAAAAACATGCTTTTTGCCTAACTATCTACCTTAAATCATATTGCTAATTGAATATTGTACTTGTTTGTACCCGAAATACTGAAATTTGAACTTAAAACTGTAATTTTGTAACTTTTGGAAATGCCAGTAAACTTGGCTGTGCCAGTAAATTTTTGGCGTTGTGTCAGTAAATTTCAATCTGGTAGGTTGGCAACACTGACCGGGACTAACCCATATCACTGTTCTGCAAACATCTGGAAACTGTGTGTAACACTTTAACTAAAACCGGGACTAACCCATATCACTGTTCTGCAAATATCTGGAAACTGTGTGTAACACTTTGACTAAAACCGGGAGTAACCCATATCACTGTTCTGCAAACATCTGGAAACTAACACTTTAACTAAAACCGGGACAAATCCATATCACTGGTCTGCAAACATCTGGAAACTGTGTGTGAAACTATAGCAGAGAGAAGAACAGGGATATGGGTTCGCTCTGCTATAGTTTTACACACAGTTTCCAGATGTTTGCAGAACAGTGATATGGGTTTGTCCCAATTTTAGTTAAAGTGTTACACACAGTTTCCAGATGTTTGCAGAACAGTGATATGGGTTCGCCTGGTTTTAGTTAAAGTGTTACACACAGTTTCCAGATGTTTGAAGAACAGTAGTATGGTTTGTCCCGGTTTTACTTAAAGTGTTACACACAGTTTTCAGATGTTTGCAGAACAGTGATATGGGTTAGTCCCGGTTTTAGTTAAAGTGTTACACACAGTTTCCAGATGTTTGCAGAACAGTAGTATGGTTTGTCCCGGTTTTAGTTAAAGTGTTACACACAGTTTCCAGATGTTTGCAGAACAGTGATATGGGTTCTCCCGGCTTATTTATACTTTTTTGACACAGTTTGAAGATGATTTTAGAACAGTGATATGGCTTCTACCGTTAATTAATACTTTTCAGACACAGTTTGAAGATGGTACACTTCAACCTCCATTTTTGATTTTTTTATGAAATTATTTTTTTAAAAAAGCTTTTAGTTATTTCCCTGTCCCCATTTCTTTGTAGGGCACTTGTCCCACCCTTACCCCAATTTCCTTCCTTTTGCAGACCTCTAGGACTTTCCTGGACTTTTTACAGCAATTTTCAGAACTTTTAGTAAAATTACCAGAACCCCGGACCCGAACCCGGACTTTTTTTGAAAAGTCCGGGTTCGGGTCCGGGTCCCGGACACCCCAAAGTTCGGTACGGACCCGAACTTTACAGTCCGGGTTCGCTCAACACTACCCGTGAGTTACATGTACATTTTCCTGTTTTGTGAACACTCCTCTGATAACACTCTTTATAGTTTCCTATAGGAATACAAATAGAATTTCATTGGCAGAATGATCTAATATAAATACAGAAAGAATCTTTCAAAAGTCTCAACAAATGTGAGCTTTCCCAGTTTTTTTTGTGAATAATTTGCATTCCTTTTTTTTAAATAAACTCTACTTTTTACTTATTTTAACCACTTGCTTACTGGGCACTTATACCCCCTTCCTGCCCAGGCCAAGTTTCAGCTTTCAGCGATGCCACTCTTTGAATGACAATTGCGCGGTCATGCTACACTGTACCCATATGAAAATTTTATCTTTATTTTTTCACACAAATAAAGGATTGTTTTGGTGGTATTTAATCACCACTGGGGTTTTTTTTTTTTGCTAAACAAAAAAAAGTTTTCATAATTTGTTATGAAATTTTGCAAACAGATATTTTTTCTCCCTAACTGATGTGTGCTGATGAGGCTGCACTGATGGGCACTGATGGGCTGCACTGATGACCACTGATAAGGTGGCACTGATAAGCACTGATAGATGACACTGATGGGCACTAATAAGGCAACATTGGTGGGCACTGATTAGGAGGCACTGTTGAGGCTGCACTGATAGGTGACACTGATGGGCACTGATAGGTGTCGCTGATAGGTGGCACTGATGGGCACTGATAGGTGGCACTGAAGGGAACTTAGAGATGGCACTGAAAGGCGGCACTGATAGGCGGCACTGAAGGGCACTGATAGGTGGCACTGAAGGGAACTTAGAGATGGCACTGAAAGGTGGCACTGATAGGTGGCACTTATGGGCACTGATAGATGGCACTGATGGGCACTGATAGGCACTGGTAGGTGGCACTGCTAGGCAGCACTGATAGGTGGCACTGATGGGCACTGGTATGTGGCACTGGTGGGCACTGATAAGCAGAACTGATGGGCACTGGTAAGTGGTACTGGTGGGCACTGGTAGATAACACTGGTGGACACTGCTTAGCTGTGTTTGGGACCGATGTCCCTATTACAAAAGCTGGCAATCGGCTTTATTTTTTTTTCACCTCACGCTGTCAGGCTGTAAGGAAAAATAAGCAGATTATTGACTTCTTTACATCATGTGATCAGCTGTCATTGGCTGACAGCTGATCCGTTCTGTGAATAGCCGAGTCCCGAGGACTCGGTGATCACATAGCGCACCACCCGTGTCCAGCAGGTGTCAAGCACGGGAGGACGTACATGGGTGCCCTCACGGGAACCTAAGCCTGCGCTGTAGCCGTCTTTCATCTATAGCGCGGGCGTGAAGTGGTTAATTAAAGTGTTTTGAAAGCAGCATATGCATATAACGACATTCAGCCAGTTCAGCATGAACTAGCTGAATTTCAATGTGTGTGTATTCCGCTCAGTCGAATGGTCCTGCTGAAAAGCCAGCATTCAATCAGAGTCCACGCTGTCAGAATACAATAGCACAGCAGGGAAGATCCCCGCATCCACATCGCTTGTGCATATGCCAGGATCTGTGATTTTTTTTTAATCGTTCAACCCGTTGATTAAATGAACAAAAAACTTTTAATGTATACCAAGCATACCACTGCCTGATTTTTCATGCTGAACAATTAAGCCTAGGGCTGAGATGGTGCAGCTTCAGGAATCACATTATTACAGGCATGCATAACAGTGAAATCAAATGACAGCAGAAAGAAAACCTTTCAATGAGGTAGTGGAATAGTGAGGAAGAGCACAGGTCTACATTAACGGAATTTGAAAAAGCAAGAGGTAAGTTTGCTATAATGGGCTAGTATGCTGTGAATATTGTATGCTAGTACACATGCTTTCCCCACCAAACATCAACTTCTGATTTAAATACACCTATGGTATCAAGGGAAAAATGAATTAGGGTGAGGTCTGATCAATAGAAAATAAAATTATTTGCTTTAAGGAAAGCTTTTGAAATCTGATTGACTTAATAGAGAAATTAACTTATCTGTGCATCATTATTGTAATGATTTCCACATTAACATATAATGCTGTATAATTTATTTATGCCTATAATTTACGTTATGTTCCACAAATTAAAACCAGTATATGAAATGCATATGCATCCACATGGTAAATCATTCAGAACAGCAATAATGTTAACCACTTACTGACCATATTGCGTATATTTACTGCAGCAGTGTGGTTGGATAGCGCGAATCGCCGTTTATAAACGGCAGTTCATGCACGTGCGAGTAGCCTGCCCGCTGCATGCTCCCCGGGTGTGGCCACGAGTCCGATGGACTTGATATCCACCAGTGGGGATCGGCTGTTAGAGGGGCAGAACGGGGAACCACCGATGTAAACACATAACATGTAGAAGAATATATATCGGCCAAAACTGATGAATACATTTGTTTTTTTATATATTTTTTTGGATAAAAAAAAGTAAAAAATATTGTTCTGTTTTTTTTCAAAATTGTCGCTCTTTTTTTGTTTATAGCGCAAAAAATAAAAACCACAGAGGTGATCAAATACCACCAAAAGAAAGCTCTATTTATGGGAAAAAAGTATGTTAATTTCATTGGGTACAATGTCCCACAACTGTGCAATTGTCAGTTAAAGCGACGCAGTGTCGAATCACAAAAAGTGCTCTGGTCATTAAGGAGGCAAATCCCCCGGGGCCGAAGTAGTTAATTAAACAAAAAATGGTTGGTTTGTATGTAATCATGATCTCGGTGCCTGTACTTACATTTTAAAAATTTTACTTTTTTAATATAACTTAGACTAGCAAACCCCTAAAACACAAAGGTTTTACAACTCAGGGTGTCTGTAACCTGAAAAAAGTCCCTATAGTCCTGCAGAATGTCAGCTTTTGTGATAGCATAGAAAAAGTTGGGCAAAAAGAAAATTATGCAGCTAAGATTATGACTGTTTGCGTCACAGTCATCTAGGACTTATCAGATGCAGCCATATCAGGAGAAATGATGTCCTTGACCATTTCAAAATGCTGTGAAGATATCTAAGGCAATATAACTGATATGAAACATATTTTCTTAACAGGTTGTGATAAAATCCATGGAATGACTAAAATAAAATAATGGTGGTATACTGAAGAAGGAAGTTAATATGTAAATATAGACGATAGAAATGTTTGTGTATTTACATTAGGGATGACCCAGATGTGAATGATAATTGTTAGTGAATGTTTTATACTGTTTACACACACACATAAATATCCCATATACCTTATACTGCTGGTTAGAACTGGGTGCACAATATATACAATACAATATATCTATATATATACAGCTGTGCTCATAAGTTTACATACCCTGGCAGAATTAATCATTTCTTGGGCATTTTTCAGAGAATATGAATGATAACACAAACACTTTTCTTTCACTCATGGTTATTGTTTGACTGAAGCCATTTATTATCAATCAACTGAGTTTACTCTTTTTAAATCATATTGACAACAGAAACTACCCAAATGACCCTGATCAAAAGTTTACATACCCCAGTTCATAGTACCGTGTATTGCCCCCTTTAACATCAATGACAGTTTGAAGTATTTTGTGGTATTTGTGAATGAGGCTCTTTATCTTCTCAGATGGTAAAGATGCCCATTCCTCTTGGCAAAAAGCCTCCACTTCCTGGAAATTCTTGGGCTGTCTTGCATTAACTGCACATTTGAGATCTCTCCAGAGTGGCTCAATGATATTGAGGTAAGGAGACTGAGATGGCCACTCCAGAACCTTCACTTTATTCTGCTGTAGCCAATGACAGGTCGACTTGGCCTTGTGTTTTGGATCATTGTCATGTGGAATGTCCAAGTACTTCCCATGCACAGCTTCCTGGCTGATGAATGCAAATATTCCTCCAGTATTTTTTGATAACATACTGCATTCATCTTGCCATCAATTTTGACCAAATTCCCTGTGCCTTTGTAGCTCACACATCCCCAAAACATCAGCGATCCACCTCCGTGTTTCACAGGCCATGTTGACTCCTCTCCAAATGTAACGTTTATGGTTGTGGCCAAAAAGCTCAATTTTGGTCTCATCACTCCAAATGACTATGTGGCAGAAGGTTTGAGGCTTGTCTCTGTGCTGTTTGGTGTATTGTAAGCGGGATACTTTGTGGCATTTGCGTAGAAATTGCTTTTTTTCTGGCGACTCAACCATGCAGCCCATCTTTCTTCAAGTACCTCCTTATTGTGCATCTTGAAACAGCCATGCCACATGTTTTCAGAGAGTCTTGTATTTAACCTGTGGCTAAAATTTTAGATGGTCTACCTGCCCGTGGTTTGGATTAAACAGAACCCCTCATTTTCCACATCTTGATTAGAGTTTGAACACTGCTGATTGGCATTCTCAAGTAATTGGATACCTTTTTATATCCCTTTCCTGTTTTATACAGTTCAACTACCTTTTCCTGCAGATCCTTTGACAATTCTTTTGCTTTCCCCATGACTCAGAATCCAGAAACGTCAGTGTAACACTGGATGAAAGATGCAAGGGTCTGTCAGGAGTCCAGAAACTCATTGACCTTTTATATACACACACTAATTACAAGAAAACAGATCACAGGTGAGGATGGTTACCTTTAATAGCCATTCAAACTCCTTTGTGTCAACTTGTGTGCATGTTATCAGGCCAAAATTACCAGGGTATGTAAACTTTTGATCAGGGACATTTTGTGTGTTTCTATTGTCATTATGATTTAAAAAGAGTAAACACAGTTGATTGATAATAAATGGCTTCATCCAAACACTAACCATGAGTGAAATAAATGTTTTTGTGTTATCATTCATATTGTCTGACAAATGGCCAATAAATCATAAATTCTGCCAGGGTATGTAAACTTATGAGCACAACTGTATATATCACAGACTTATTCTTACTGTATTATTTCAGTTAGCTGCCACATTCGGAGGATACCAAATATGGAATAACAGTGAAACATGTCTGTCATCATAACTGTATAGAGACAAAACATAAGTGACATGGACCCTACTGCTGCAGAGTAGGGATAAGCCTAAAGCTCCATAGACATGGGCTGAATATTGGCTGAAATCAGCTGGTAGAGTAGATACCAGCCGATATTTGACCCATGTGTACGGATCCTTGTTTGACACAAGTCAATCTCACGGACGGCTTTTGTACAACAAGCTTGGTGGAAAACCAGCAACCAATCAGCATCTGATCAGCGCTCTCAGCCAATGGATGCAAGCACTGACTGGTCTGTTCTGCCCCCCGTCAGAACACAAAAGAATAGTGGGGAGATTGCTGTACTAAAATTGCATTGTTAGTACAGCGACCTCTTCTAGAGCTCTTAGTTACTTACCATGTGTATCATGCTTAAGTTTCAGTCTAAACATAAGTTCGGACCGAACCTTGTCTGTTTGGGGCTTTGGACAAACACCAAAACATTTACCTGTTTGGCTGGAACTGAACATCATGTATAATAGCTGTAGTACTATCATTGTTCTACATGACAGGCACAACTGAATTAAGAACCAGTGATGTCACCAGCGCCATTCACTTACATGGCCGGGAATCCCCAGTCACATAAGCAAGGGAGCCAGATATAGTTAAAAATAAAAACAGAGTTGGGGTTGACCCATTGCTCATATCATGACCTTCAGGTCTAAAATGCCTGTTATTGGGGCCCCCATGCAAAAATTCAAAATAAAAGCAGACAGACACCTCCACCAGCAGACTTTACTTATTGGTCGTGAGCTCCCTCTAGGGAATTTAACTAACCACTGACCAGTGCTACCTATTTATATTACAATAGCCTATTTGAGCTTTGCCTTTTCTTACATGGCATGCACTTACTTACTATGTCTGTTGAGATGACACTCTAGACTTGTAAGCTGGCCATAAGCTCCTTCCTTAGTGCTGTTTCCCCTTTTGTGCTGAATTGCTTACATAGAGGAACAAAACCCTGTGGGCGTATTGTATACACACACTTACTTTCTGTGAAAAATATTAATAAGCTCCTGAAGAAGCGTCATATCGTAAAACATGACGAGCTTGAACCCCAAAAAATGGTATTCTGCCCCCACTCTGTTAATGGAACCCCCAGTGGTCATTACACTCAGTGACCCAGACCCAGCGGCTAGAGTTGGATGTGTTAATTACCGCTTGTATAAGTCTGTACTTTATATGTTTTTAAGTTATTTTTTGTACATTTGTTATTAATACAATTACTATTTTTTAATACATTGGTGCCTGTAAAGTCCATGATTCTATCTAAATATAATCAATCCAGTTATTATGACGTGGCTCTTTTTACCATTATTTATACACCCACAGTACCATCCTGGGGTGGTGTATTTGTGCAAGTTTATTTGTCAAAAGCACAAGGTAACTCCCCAAATTCTATATGGTTTTAAGGGGGAACCTCACACAATGCCCCTCCCCCCAAAAAAAAAAACCCCTCTCCTGAATTATACCATGCCTCATGACCTCAATGAGGACACACCCTGGCTAGTTCAGTGGTTGTGGGGATCTGTGGCTAAGGGACTTATCTGAATCTGGTATTTTTAAACAATAAGGGGGCACCCAGATACCAGTCTCCATGTGAATGGGTATAGGGTACATAATAACAGTACCCCTACCCATTTACATAAAAATTAAATGTATTTCTATGATCATGCAACAAGCCACTAAATCAAAACTGCATTGCCATTATTTTACTGTTTGAATATACAGTACATAACCATTGTAATAACAATACAAGCAATAGTTATTTTTACAATCCAATATACGTATACATTGTACAGCTGCCCAATGACCTAGTCCAACATTAGTATTATCTATAATTTGACCAGATATACCTAGTTCCTTATACTTTGAGCTTTTACGGTACCTGTTTTTATTCTAATTTGCCATCTATCATATAAGTGTTCTATATGTACTGTATGAAATACTTAAGAGTAATTTTTAATGTTTTCATGTATGCTAGCCCAGATGAAGGCAGAAGCACCTCCCCCAAAATGCATTGGCTCTATTCATCATCTCTAAGGTGTGAATTGCAGTAAACTTTTTAAATAAAAACCTCAATTGTGAAGACCTTCCATATCGAGCACGCCTCTACACACATCTGTACTCTGTAAACATTAACCACATTAACCATACTGCAGCTGAGCAACACAAGCAGGCAAAATGATGTACATGTATGTGATTTTGCCTGCTCAGGCTCAGGGGGAGGCATGGATCCCATACCCGGCCCGGTGATCATGTGATTGCCATGCGGTCACATGAACACAATGTCAACAAATGTCAAAATTCGTTCATAACAGCTGTGTTTGTTATGCTGTGATTGGCCCACAGCTATCACATGGTACCTGGGCCAATCACAGCACCTTGTGGTATCAGCTGTCAGAAATGGTTAACCCATTCATGACACTGGAAAACTTTGCTGTTACAATGATCTTCATTGTAACAGCAAATAATGTGTAAAAAATAAAATCCTTGATCACCCCCCCCCCCCCCAGAGTAGTACACTGTTTTTCTTTTTTCTTAACATACTGTCACCAGTCAGTGTCCCTGATCACTGGCACATCAGTCATATGATGATGCTGTACTGCACTGGTGTATGTAAAACAAATGTGAAAAAAAATTGTATTCCATAGTTTGTAGACTCTATAACTTTCACACAGACTAAATAATATATAATAAATAATATAATATAATACAGTATATAATAAATAATATATACAGATTTGGGCTATTTTTACCAAAGAAATGTAGCAGACTATATTTTGGCCTAAATTTATTTAAGATTAATTAATTAAGATTTTTGCAAAAATGTATAACAGAAAGTAGTAAAAGGGTTCTTTTTCAAAATTTCAGTATTTTTTCATTAATATCACAAAAAACAAAATAAACAGTGGTGATCAAATACCACCAAAAGAAAGCTCTATTTGTTTTAACAAATGGTAAAATTAAATTTACATACAGTATTGCATGGCCATACAATTGCCAGTTAACCACTTGCCGACCTGCTCACACAGATATACTGCGACAGGTAGGCTCTCCTGCGCAAAGTGGCGTACCTGTACGTCATCTCACGCTGGTGCAGTTGCGGGCGGGAGTGCACCGCTGGCAGTGCGCACGCACCCGCTGCGCGCTCCGTGAGTGTGCCCGCGGGCCGGGCGGACTCAGTGTTTGCCGGCAACCCACGATCGGCTACTACAGAGCCAGAATGGGGAACCACCGATGTAAATACTGCGGTTTCCCATACTAACAGGCATCATGACAGAGATCTACTGATCCCTGTAATCGAGATCAGTTAGATCTGTCATGCCCCTGCCAGCCCAGCCCCTATACAGTTAGAACACACACAGGAAGCACAGTTAAACCCTAGATAGCCCGCTGCAGGTTAACCCCTTCCCTGCCAGTGATATTTACACAGTAATCAGTGCATTTTCGTAGCACTGATTGCTGTATAAATGCCAATGGTCCCAAAAACGTGTCAAAAGTATCAGACATGTCTGCCACAATATCGCAGTCCTGCTAAAAATCGCAGATCGCCGCCATTACTAATAAAAAATATATATGAATAAAAACGCCATAAATTAATTCTCATGGTTTGTAAATGCGGTATCTTTTGCACAAACCAATCAATGTATGCCTATTGCGATTTTTTTTTAACAAAAATATGAGGAAGAATATATATCAACCTAAACTGATGAATAAACATGTTTTTTATATTTCTTTTTTGGACATGTATTATAGCAAAAAGTAAGAAATATTGTTTTTTTTCAAAATTGACGCTCTATTTTTGTTTATAGTGGTGATCAGAAGTGACTCAGAGGTGATAAAATAACACCAAAAGAAAGCTCTATTTGTGGTAAAAAAAGGGTGTCAATTTTGTTTGGGTACAATGTCACATGACTGCGCAATTGTCAGTTAAATCGACGCAGTGCCGTATCGCAAAAAGTGCTCTGGTCAAGAAGGGGGTAAATCCTTCTGGGGCTGAAGTGGTTAAAGTATTGCAGTGCTAAATAGCAAACAATACCCTGGTCATGAAGGGGGTAAAACTTTCCAGAGCTCAAATGGTTAAATGAAAAATACTGGCAGCAATATGCAGCAAGCCCTCTACTCTGAGCAGACTGAGAGCTGACTGATCATCGGTCATGTGATTGCTCATCTCTCGGTTTTAGAGCCTGCATAGGACAGTTGAAGTGTTAAAAGATACTTTAGCATAAAGGTGAGTATGTATGTTTGCTTTTTTAGTAATCCCAACTTATCTCTTAAAAGAAATGTACTGATTATTCGTCAGTTTGAAGTTATGACATCTATTTTGCTCCACCCTTCTTTTTTTCTGAATAATATACTTTTTCCTGTTACATAATGATGACAGTCCCTGAGAGGAGGTAGTTTTTTCCTTTTAAATGAAACTGTGTAATAAAAACTAAGATAATATATGCAATGGAGATAAAAAGTAATGGAGAAACTGGGGTTGATTTACTAAAGGTAAACAGACTGCGCACTTTGCAAAGTGCAGTTGCATTCCCCAGAGCTCAGTAAATGAGGTAAACCCTACACTTTGCAAAGAATACCCAATCACGTACAAGGACAATAAAAAAAATTGCATTATTGCTTGCACATGATTGGATGATGAAAATCAGCAGAGCTTCAGCTCATTTACTAAGCTTTGGGGCAACAGCTCTTGCAGAGTGCAACTGCACTTTGCAAGTGCACAGTCTATTTACCTTTTGTAAATAAACCCCACTGTGTCAATTGGAAACAAGGTATTTGTGCATATATAATAATGCGTTTCCTAAGCTCTGCTTTATTTAAGTGTATTTTGATGTTTTTTAGGGACTCTTTCAGAATGTTGTGCTTAGAGTTTCTTTGTATTACATTGCATGCCAGTTCCTGTTAAGTAGACTTCAGAATACTGTGCCAAAAAAGGTGGTACGGAGAGTTCTGACTGTCTTATCAGCTGCCAATCCCTGATGAGTTTGTCATCAGGGGTTTCGCCTTGCTCTAACAAAAGAGCTGAGCCTTGTTTTAGAAGGATCCTTGCTGTGGTCCATCTCTTATTGGTAATAGGGATGAGCAAAACTGTCTTGGGTTTGGTTCAAGCAGGGTTTGGTGAACCTCAGAGAAGCTTGGATGCTGAACATGAGCGCTATTAAAATCAATGGGAGCCAAATCTGTCAAATCAAAAATCCCCATTTTTTGGACAAATAGGCAAAGGGTTGTCAAAAAATGGCCTGCCCTGAGGAACATGTAGAAGTGCAAAAAAAAATGTAAAAAATTAATTTAGTGAAGAGCAGTGAAAACTGTTTTTTAAATTGCCAGCAAATGGCATTTACCTTTAATCACTTGAGCCCCGGAAGGATTTACCCACTTCCTGACCAGAGCGCTTTTTGCGATTCGACACTGCGTCACTTTAACTGACAACGTGCGACGTTGTACCCAAACAGAATTGATGTACTTTTTTTCCCCACAAATAGAGCTCACTTTTGGTGGTATTTGATCACCTCTGCGATTTTTATTTTTTTGCGCTATAAACAAAAAAGCAACAATTTTGAAAAAAAAAAACAATCTTTATTACTTTTTGCTATAATAAATATACAAAAAAATTTAAAAAAATGAATTTCTTCATCAGTTTAGGCCGATATATATTCTTCTACATATTTTTGGTAAAAAAATCGCAATAGGCGTATATTGATTGGGTTGTGCAAAAGTAATCTCGTCTACAAACTATGGGAATAGATTTATGGCATTTTTATTATTTTATTTTTTTTACTAGTAATGACGGCAATCTGCGATTTTTAATGGGACTCCGATATTGCGGCGGACAGATCGGACACTTTTGATGCTTTTTTGGGACCAATGACATCTATACAGCAATCGGAGCTAAAAATAGCCACCGATTACTGTATAAATGGCATTGGCAAGGAAGGGGTTAACTGTGTTCCTTAGGCGTGTTCTAACTGTGTGGGGGCTGGCCGGGGCATGACAGATCTAACTGTTCCCGATCACTGGGAACATTATATTAGATCTGTCATCTGTCCCCTCACAGAATGGAGATCCGTCGTGTTTTCACTGGCAGATCTCAGTTCTGCCTCTGTAACAGGCGATTGCTGGTCGCCGGCGGACATCGAGTCTGCTCGACCTGCGGGCACACTCACGCAGTGCGGGGGGCACGAGCGGGTATAGCTGCGAGAGCTGCCGTACAGCTACAGCAATTTGCGCAGTGGAGTCAACCTGCAGCTGTATTATGACGGTGGGCGGTCGGCAAGCGGTTAAAGAAGGATATACCAAAATATTTGGGGGACCTTTGTAGTGGTCTGTGTGCTTCTTCTTTTTTTGTTTTTAAAAAAGCCAACAATTAAATGTATGTATAGTCTTCCCAACCCCCCCCCCCCCCAAAAAAGTATACCAGACCTTTTAAGTCTGGTATGGATTTTTAAGGGAGATCCTCATGCAAAAAAAGCAAACAGAATGTCTAAAATCCCCCTTAAAATCAATCCCAGTTCTTTGTTCCAAGCATGCAGAAAAAGAAAGGAACGAGCATGCGGCCCCCCTTCTGAACCATACCAGGCCACATACCCTCAGCATGAGGGGGCGCTTTACCGGAGGGGTTATTGGTGTCTGTGTGCTGGGGCTTATTGCAATCTGGAAGCCTCATTTAAAAAAGGGGGCCACCAAAAATGTTTCCCCTCCTACGGTAATGAGTAAGGGGTAGATAGTACCCTTACTAATTCACAAAAAAGTAACCTAGAAATAGACATCATGTCCTTTATTAAAAAATAAAAGTCCCAAAAAAGTCCCTCACTCAGCGAGCCCAACGCACATGACCAATCCCAATGGTACTGCTCCCCAAAGATAGCATCCAGAGCTGCCATCAGCTATATAAGGCAGGAGGCAGGGATAGTAGCGAAGTCATTAACCAAATATGGCCACTCCTAGCCATGTAAGCCAATGTGCCAGACACAGCACCTGCTGCTTATTTAGTAATCATTGACAGCTGGAAACTGTTATATATAGAAGCAATTGAAATACAGGGGGCCAATTGGGTAAAAGTTCAGGACTTCCTCTGAATGCCCAAATACCTGAAATTTGGTCACTTTGGACTGCACCATTTACTCATCATTAGTTAGCAGGTTGTGCGCTTGTTGCGTGGCCCCTGGACTGGAGTCCGGACGTAGAGGGCTCAGCCCTCTTGCAGGCTGTGTGCTTAGAGAAGCAGACTGTGTGACTACAAATGTCTTTAAGCTGCAGTCAGGGAGTTGGAATGGAGAATTATTATTATTGTTATACAAGATTTATGTAAGGCCAACAGTTTACACAGCACTTTACAACTTGAGGGTAGAAAGTACAAATACAATACACTTAAATACAGTAATAATCAGAGGGCCCTGCTAGTTAGAGCTTACAATCTAAGAGGGAAGGTCAATTGATACAAGAGATAATAACTGTGGGAGATATGCTGATAGAGAAGATAAATGTACAGTTGTTAGGTGGGAGCCAGGTAGGCTTCTCTGAAGAGATGAGGACAAAGTAGGAGAACGTGGACAGATTGGGGTAGAGCATTCCAGAGAATGGGAGAGGCTCTGGAGAATTCCTGGAGGGGAGCATGTGATGAGGTGACAAGGGAGCTAGAGAGCAGGAGGCCTTGGGAAGAGCGAAGAGAACGATTTGGTTGGTATTTTGAGACCTGATTAGTGATGTAGCTGGGGGCCAGCCTGTGGATGGCTTTATAAGTTACTGTTAGTATCTTGTATTTAATTTTTTGGTTGAGTGGCAGCCAATGGAGGGATTGACATAGGGGTGTAGCAGACGCTGAGCGTTTTTTAAGGTGGATGAGCCTGGCAGCAGCGTTCATGATGGACTGAAGTAGGGATAGCTTATTTAGAGGTAAGCCAGTGAGGAGCGAGTTGCAGTAGTCGAGGGGAGAGATGACTAGGGAGTGGATTAGAAGCTTTGTGGTGTCATTGGTAAGAAAGGGGCACATCTTGGAGATGTTGCAGAGGTTGAGGTTGCAAATTTTGGAAAGCGATTGGATGTGGGGCCGAAAGGTTAGTTCGGAGTCCAGGATTACACCAAAGACCTTGGCATGGGGGAACAGGTTGATAGTGGAGCAGTTGATTTTGACAGAGAAATCTGGGGAAGTGGCATGTGGGGGAGGAAATATCATAAGCTCGGTTTTGGATAGGTTGAGTTTGAGGAAGTGATGTGACATCCAGGCTGATATGTCTGTTATTAAGTTGGTGATGCGTGAGTAGACAGATGGAGAGAGCTGGGGGGTGGAGAGATAGATTTGTGTGTCATCAGCATAAAGATGATCCAACACGAAAAAGATGAGCCGGCACTTCTGGACATCGGTTTTAACTCACATTTATTCCATCACGATCTTACATTTAGCATAAGAAAGGCTTACATGTTTTGGCTTAAAAGTTGTAAGTGACACTGTAGGAGCGGTGGGATAGGTAGGATGAGAACCAGCGAAGAGTACAGTCACGGAGACCAAAGGAGTGGCGTTTTTTGAGGAGGAGGGGGTGGTCCACTGTGTCAAAGGCAGCAAAGAGGTCCAGGAGTGGTAGTACAGAATAGTGTCCATTGGTTTTAGAAGTTAGTAGGTCATTTGTGAGGTTAAGGAGAGCAGTTTCCGTGGAGTGTTGAGGGCAAAATTTGGAATGAAGGGGATCAAGAAGTTTGTTCATGGTCAGATGGTCACTCAGTCAGTTGTAGACCAGTCTTTCAAGGAGTTTGGAGGAGAAGGGAGTACAGAGATGGGGTGTAGGTTGTTAAGATTGGTGGGTCCAGTGAGGGCTTTTTAAGGATAGAGGTGAAGAAGTTTTTGCCAGAAGAAAGGGAAAGGTTGAAAATGTGAGTTAGAGAGTTTAGAATCGAGTGAGAGGGTGAGCGTAGCATTTGTGAGGGAGCAGGATCCAGAGGGCAGGTGGTTAGATGGGTGTTCAATAAAAGTTTAGCAACCTCGCTAACACTAGCAGGGTTGAATGCGGAAAGTAGTGATTGTATCTGTGGACATGGGGCATTGAGTGGGGGAGGGGGGGGGTTTCTGCGCATTGGAGATCTCCTCACAAATGTTATCAATCTTAGTTTTAAAGTGATTGGCAATCTCCTGGGCAGTGAGTGAATTAGAAGGTGGAGGCAGTGGAGGACAGATTAGAGTGTTAAAGGTCGAGAAGAGTTGACAGGGACTGGATGATAACGTGTTAATGAGTTTGATAAAGTAGGTCTGTTTGGCAGTTTGGAGGCAGGAATAGTATTTTAGGAGGGCAGATTTGTATTGGTTGAAGTCTTCTTGGAGCTTAGTCTTATGCCACAGACGCCCAAGAGCGCGGCTACAAGAACCTTAAGTTTTGTGGAGAGGTACACCAGTAGTAGCTGTGCTCCTTGATTTGAACCCCACCTAGCTATAGCAACCTAAGGTCGGATTCTTGGGTATTCTGTCTTCTTTTCGCTACCTCCAGTTGTAATAAAGTTGCTGACTAGACCTGCATTCCTGCCAGATTTAAGCAAGTGTATTCTTTAAGGGGCAATTGTTCTTAAAAGGGGGTCCCACTTGCAAAAGCCCAATTTATTTCAAAAAGTTGTCCAATGCACTAAAATGTTTGCTCCATTTTTAGCAATATAGAACATTACAATGCAGTGCCGTGCATGAATTGCATTGCACGGTAATGCAGGTGCTTTGAGTACATAAATTAATTCTAAATAGCACAACAGTGCATCAACACACATAGGGGTTGATTTAGGCAAATAGACTGTGCACTTTGCAAGTGCAGTTGCACTCTGTAGGTGCAGTTGCTCCAGGGCTTAGTAAATGACCAGAAGCTCTGCTGACTTCCATCATCCAATCATATGCATGCAAAAATTATGTTTTTTATTTTCCTTTCACGTGATTGGGTGCCCTTTACAAAGTAAAGCTTTACCTCATTTACTAAGCTGTGAAGTAACTGCATTTGCAGAGTGCAACTACACTTTGCAATGTGCACAGTCTATTTGCCTTTAGTAAATCAACCCCATAATGTGATAATGTGTATTGCTGAGCATTGCATTAACATGGGCATTACCACAACACAACAGTGTGAATCCTGATTGATGGTTTTGAGTCAATTCTATTTTGTCATGAGTCCTGGGTGTAGACCTTTACCTTATGTAAATAGCACTAAACCTGTAGACCCTTATCTCAACATGATGGCTTTCACTGGGGTTGGAGTCTAAGAGATAGCTGGTATGTCCCCAGAGAACCCCTCACATGAATTTGGACTTAACTGCAACAGGTACTCATGGCTGCAGAGAACAGTAGGTGAACCAAGAGCTGTAGACGCGGTTCCATTCAATAGCAGGTGGCTTAGGTAGAACAGGCATTGATTGTACTGGAAGCGAACAGGAAGCAGAGATGTAGCAGACTGTTTTCAGAACTTGCACTGGAAGTAGACATGTGGATGGGTGGTTTAGGTAATAGGCCAAGTAGCTGAGCAGCACAGAAGGGGACAAATTGCAGATGGTAGTTGGACTAGTAAGTGACTGAAACAAGACCATGGCAAACTGTAGCTGGAGAGAAGAGTGATTGTAACAGACTTTGGAAGACTGGTGTTGGATAGGGGACTGACTGTAGTTGACTGTAGCAGAATTGGAGTCTGACTGTAGCAGACTGCAGCAGGATGGAGAGCAGCCTAGAGCAGGCTGTAACAAGACAGCGAGCGTGGGCAGTATAGGGCCTGTATAGGGCCATGTCCTGTTACTGGGTGTGTGCTCTGAATGACAAGTCCAGTGGATAAGAGCTGTTATATACAAAGGGGCAGGGTCCCCCAGGTGACATGATTCGCTATATATGGACATGGGCAGTGACATCACTGGGACAGTTCGTCATTTTGCAGGTGACAGATTAATGCATGTGATGTCTCTCAGCAACAGCATTTTTTTTCCCATCAGTGGCTGGTTTAATAAAGAACTTGTCAAAAGTTTAGTTGTCTTTATTTCTAGGTTACAACTTTTTTTTGTAAACCCCATACTTAATCTTGAAAATATTTGATATATCTTTAGGGTGTTGGGTCAAATGCCCAGTTTTAGGGTCTGTCATTTGCGCTATTTTCCTTTTTGCTTGTTTAATTTTTACTAACCTTGCTAGGTTTTTGCCTGCTTTGTTACCATATAGGGAGAAGGTGGTTTTTAAGTATTTAAGATGTTTGTCATGGTCCAGAAGAAGGATTTGTTTTAGCTCTGTTCTGAGTTGGTTTAGTTTATCTATATTGCTCTGGGAGGTTGAGTGTTTATTCTGTTGGTCTAGGGCTGCTATTTGAGCTAGTAGGGTGTTCAGTTTATGTGTTTTTTGTTTTTTTTCTCGTGAGGCTATCTGTAAAAGGATGCCTCTCATGTAGGCCTTATGCGCGCACCAAACATTGGCAATACCATAACCTTCCGTTTTGTTAAGTTCAAAAAATTCTTGAATGTGCTTGGTGACCTTAACCTGGTGTTGTTCCTGCTTAAAGATTTGAGTGTTGTTACGCCATAGGAGGGCCGGTCTTTCGTTGTGTTGTTCAGAAAGGGTTAACGTTATTGGGGCATGGTCTGACCAGGTTATACTTTCAATTGTGGTCGATTGGATTGAGTGGAGGGTGTGTAGATCTACGAGGGCCAGGTCGATTCTGGTGTATGCCTTGTGGGGAGCTGAAAAGAAGCTATAGTCTCTTTCCCCGGCATGAGTACATCTCCATGAGTCATATAGTGATTCTGTGTGAAGAAAATGTTTAAGGGATGGTTTCTTCTGGTAGATTGGTTTGGATCTATCTAGGGTAGTGTCTGGAACCAGGTTGAAGTCACCAAGCATTACAAGTTTACCCTGGCGAACCAGGTTAACTTTCTTTAGTAATTTCTGTAGGAAAGACAATTGGTTATTATTAGGTGCATATATGGCAACTATAGTGTATTGGACATTATTCAGAGTGCATATTAATATAATAAAGCGTCCATTTGGATCGGCAATCATATTTTGCTGGGCAAAAGCAATGGACTCGTGGATGGCGATGAGGACTCCATTGTGTTTTGTGCTAGCATTAGCGCAAAGCACGTGGGGGTATCTTCTGTGGGAGCAGTTCGGAGTTTTCAGATTTGAGAAGTGGGTTTCCTGTATGCTGAGGACATCGCCTTTGAGTCTCTCTGCTTCTTTCCATAGGAGTCTACGTTTGAAGGGGCTGTTAAGGCCCTTAGCATTTAGTGAGATGAATTTGATGGGCATGTTACTAGGTCATTAGTGCTGCATTAGTCGCGGCAGTTTCAGTCAGGGAGTCTAGTGAGTAGGCAAGCAGGAGTGATGCACGTACCTTTTTGAGGCAATACCACCTTGTGACAGGTCTGTATGGTAAGGAACTGCAGCTTGAGATTCTGTAGAGAGGGCTCCTGGAAGGAGATCTTGGGTCTAGTTGGTGTACTTCAATGTGGAGCCGGTGGGTCAGGTTGATGGGTCTGGAGAGGGCGATGGTTTGGACCGCTGCTGTGAGCAAAAAACTTAGAGCAAAAAACCATAAGAACATAAAAAAAAACAAAGAACAAGTCACGAGAACTGGTAGCAGGGAATCCTGCAGATTCCTTGAGGGGGAATATTGTGGTGTCGGTCCAGTCTTCTGGGACTGGATCATCCACAAAGGCACGGTGGGGTATGGACACGTAGGGCACACTATGTCGCTGAGGTAGGGTGAGGCAGGACAATGTGCCATTTCATCGAGACCATTCCTTCCTGAGTTTTGAGGGGCCCTGGCCGGTCTCCTGTGCTGGGTCAGACGGGAGTATGTCCCATTCTTTTAGGTATCTCAGACCAGATTCCAGGGAGAAAATATTATGTACTTTGTCATGGAAGGTCACAATCAATTTTGAGGGGGTTCCCCATTGGTATTTGATGTTATGGTTGCGGAGCGCTTTTGTCACTGTGAGTAGCTTTTTTCTGTGCTGAATAGTGGCTTGGGACAGATCGTTATATAGTGCTACGCCCGCATACTGCCCTTCTAGGTGGGGGTTTTTACGGATTGCTCTCATTGCTTCCTCTTTAATTTGATAAAAATGAATTCTAGCGAGAACATCGCGTGGGACAGAGTTGGGCAAAAAGGCTGGCTTAGGCAGTCTGTGGGCCCTATCAATGATCAGATCTGCGTCGTTCGCTTTAGGGACCAAAATGCAGAGTAGTTGGCGCAAATAGGGTTGTAAATCTGAATTGGTTATGGACTCAGGTATTCCGCGGAACTTCACATTGTTCCTTCTGCTGCGGTCCTCTAAATCTGCGATTTTACTCGCAAGGCGTTGTATCTCTACATGCTGTTCTTGATAGGCCTCCACCATGTCATTATGTGCTGCATAGGCCTCATCTATTTTACTTTCTGCGTGTACAACCCTCTGCTGTAGTTCCTGTATGTCTGTTTTTATAGGGGTTAGCGCTCTTCTCATATCTAAATGCATGGTGTCTCTCAGAGAGATCAGCATCTCTTTCATGTCATTAATGGATGCAGGTTGAGAGGAAGAGGGGAATTGTTCCAGAGTTATCTGTGGTGCTTGCGTTTGCACTAATTCTTCCTCCATGTCTGAACCCTCCTCCTCTGTGTTGCTACCTGGTCTGGCTTTTTTTGCTTTAATGGGGCTCCTTGTTGTCGGGCTATCAGGGGGAGAGTGTGGAGTGTCCCCCTTGTTTTTAATGTGTATCGCCGTGCTTACCGACGATGTGGAGGAGCTGGAGCTGGAGGGAAGATCTTCCGCTGCTGCGGCCTGTGAAGGTGAGGCGCCGCCATCTTGGGTCCCCTTGTCGCTCCTGAGGGAGAAGAAGTCCGTCAGCTTTTGCGGAGGAGCTACGCGCTGCGAGCTTCTCTTCCTCTGCTCTGCGGGTGCAGCCATCTGTGCTGGGTCTGCCGACATGTTTTTAGGGTCACCCTTCGCTTAGAATCCGTCGCTATGTGCCGTAGTGGCCGGGAGCTCAATCACGCAGCGTCCTTCACTGTCGCCGGCTAGCCACGCCCCCTCCCCATACTTAATCTTATGGAGTTGGCAGAATATCAGATACTCCCTTAACCCCCCTGGCAGTATTCCCGAGTGTGGCTCGGGGAGAATATTCTATACCAAGAGCGGTAACCCTGAGCCACACTCGGGATCGCATCGCTGGATCCAGGCAGCATTACTCACCTTGTCCCCTGGATCCAGCTATGTCCCCCTGCTGTGTCAGCAGGCTGTGTTTTCCGCCTGATGCCTCTGTATGCCGGGATCCGTTTCCTGCGAGCGTCACGTTGCACGGGGGCAGAGACCGGCGGCAAATTCAAAAAGTGAAACACATAGTAAATATACAGTACACTGTAATCTGTAAGATTACATTACTGTATGAAATCATTTCACATCCCCTTTGTCCCTAGTGGTTTGCCCAGTGCCCTGCATGCACTTTTATATTATATAGGTCATTCTTTCTGCCTGGAAATTTGAGAATGCCCATGGCAACCAAAAAGTGTCCCTTTACGTCAAAAGTGTTTTTTGATCAGCTAGAAAACACTGATAGTAAATAAGAATCATTTGCAGAATTGAGTGATACTGATTTTTGGGTAAATTTATCATCAGAAACGGAAAGTGACAACACCAACAATTCTGCAAATGAGCAAATTTCAGTGTTTTTGGTTTGATTACATTATTGAATACATTTTATTACTATTATGTTATTATTTTTGATAATTATTTATAGTTATTTATTACCGTATATTATAATTTATGATTTCATATTTCAAACTTTATCATACCCAGGATGTCTACTAGACTCTGGTTTGGACAGGAAAGTTATTCCTAAGAATTACAGGCCTACAATATAAAATGCCAAATTTCTATGCAAAACAATGTACCACTTTAAGACGCAAAAATCTGACATAATCATACCGCCAGGGAGGTTAATAATGGGGGCTTCCAGATTATGAGAAGTCCCCTTCCCACAGACCCCCACAACAACCAGGCCAGGGTTGTGGGGTAGAGGCCCATGCTCGGAAGGGTCTGTTATGGATTTCATAGCGATTGTCACACATTTCTGTTTTGTGTGCGGACTCAAAATGTCTGGTATGTTTTTTGGGGTTTTATAAATACACTTGTAAAGGACCAAGCTGCTCAAATAATATCATTTAGTGACTGAAATGTATGCTAGAAAAACAGAAAGAGGTCAAACTGATTAAATATAATTCAGGCCCCATTCACATGGGGCGGACTCCGCCTGTTCAGAGTGGAATCTGTTCACTGGTTCCCGCTGAGCAGGCAAATGGCATGTCTATGTCCTCTCCATTTAAGCAGAACAGACACCGACGCAGCCTGCTGTCCTCTATGGGCAGTTGGATGTGAATGGACCGCCTGTCTGTTTGCACCCGACGGCCATCTGATCTGCTAGATGGATGTCAGCAGGTGTCAATGGACACATGTCCATTGACACCCACTGTTTTATTGAGGACAATGGATGGTCCCATCCTGTCTGCCTAAAAAACTGACAGGCAGACCCGATCGGTCTGCCCATGTGAAAGGGGCCTAAAAAAAAAAAATAGTGTCATTGGTGTTCAGTTACTAAAGCTTCTTTCTTTGCTTTGTAAAACAATACCAGCCTTCCTGTTTCAAAAATGTTTCTGTCCTATTTTTACTATTGCAGCATATCCCATTTTTACCAGCTAGGCTGCTAAACTACTGATCAGATGGCGACCCTGATAACTATCACAAAAAGAAATCAGTATTTATCCATTACTATTATTATTATAATACCTCTAAACAAAGTAAAGCAGTAATATGTTTTGTTGTTGTGGAATATAGCACTTTGCACCTCAACATTGATCTTTGGCTTACTTACAAATAAGCAGGAGGATAAAGCAATTATCAAATAAACCTACTGATACATTGTACCTTCTGAGGCTAAAACCTTGTACTCTATTAGGTATAGCTTGAAAGAAATGTCTGCAAAAATAAAAAAAGATATTAGAAAAAAACTGTAAGTGAGACAAGTAAGTAGGCTTTCATTGCAGAGATACTAAAAATGCTAGCTGCTTGATAGGCTTAGCTTTCATGTGACTAAAGTAAAAGCTAAATACTTACTTTGGGGCATGACCCTGATGAAGCTATTTAAATCAGTATTACAGCCAGAGCCAAGCAAGTAACACTTTTAACAGAATTTCGTTATGATAGTCCAGATATTTCTCTTAGTACACGTTTTCTTTAAAGCGGAGTTCCACCCAGAATTTTTTTTTCTTTTTTGGCATTCACTCTTTTAATACTAAATAGATGTAACCTTTTGTTTCCTTACTTTCAAACCGCCTAGTAATTCCATGTATTTTTTACTCACAATTTCATTTCTCTCACTGCTGGACTTTTCCATTTTAGGTGAGGGCATCTGAATCCCATCCTGGGTCTCCTGGCATCTCTTCCTGAAAGAAGTGCATGGTGGGTAACCATCATGCACTCCTCGATCTCGGTCCGCCTTAAATCGTGTCATTTCCTGTCTGGAAATAACATGATTTTACAGTAGAGGGAAGCCTACTGACTCCTGGGAAATGATGGGTCACAGCTCCCAGGAGGCCAGGGGAAGCAGGAAGTCAAAAGGAGCCTAGGACCAAATAGGGGCAGAATACAGAAATCACCTAGCAACAAGTGACTTAGGGTGAGTATAAAAATGTTTTTTTCTTCAAGGGTAAGTCTATATAGGCATAGGACTTGAATGAAGTAAAAAAAAATTTCTGGATGGAACTCTGCTTCAGCCTCCCCCCTTCCTGACCAGAGCACTTTTTGCGATACGGCTCTGCGTCGCCTTAACTGACAATTACGTGGTCGTGCGACGTTGTACCCAAACAAAAGTGATGTCCTTTTTTTCCCACAAATAGAGCTTTCTTTTGGTGGTATTTGATCACCTCTGCGGTTTTTATTGTTTGTGTTATAAACAAAAAAAGCGTCAATTTTGAAAAAAAAAACATTTTTTTTACGTTTTGCTATAATATATATATATATATATATATATATATATATATATATATATATATTTATTCATCAGTTTAGGCCGATATATATTCTTCTACATATTTTTGGTGAAAAAAAATCACAATAGGCGTATATTGATTGGTTTGCGCAAAAGTTATTGTGTCTACAAACTATGGGATAGATTTAGGGGCTTTTATTTTTTTTTAATTCTTTACTGGTAATGGTGGTGATCTGTGATTTTTAGCGGGACTACAACATTGTGGCGGACAAATCTGACCCCAAATGACTCTTTTTGGGGACCACTGACATTATCAGTGCTATAAAAATGTAGCGATCAATGTAAAAATGACACTGGCAGAGAAGGGGTTGAACTCTAGGGGGCGATCAAGAGGTTAAGTGTGTTCTCTCAGTGTGTTCTAACTGTAGGGGGGATGTGCTGGCAGGGACATGACATATCTCACTGTTCCTGATTACTGGGAACAGTGGATCTTGGCTGTGTCCCCTGGCAGAAGAGGGATATGCCTTGTTTATATTGGCAGATCCCCGTTCTGCCTCTGTATTAGGCGATCGCGGGACACCGACAGACATCAAGTCCGCCCAGGGGCATTGCTAGGGGGTGGCTACTGGGGCTATAGCCCCGAGTCTGGGGCCCATAGCCCCGAGCCTCTTACCGGGTGGGTGCAGTTCTGCAATTTGCAGGTATGTCCCGGTCCGGAATGCAGGAGGCAGGGGAAGACTGAACTGTGGTAGAGCTGGCTCCGGCTCTGGCCACGCCTCCACCTGACTCTACTCCTGGTCACTGGTTGCTAGAGCCGCCTATTGTCTAGCAACCAGCGACGTCATGACTGCGACTCGCTCCCTGCCCAGCATTTAAAGCAGAGGAGAGTTCCACTTCCTCCTCCTCAGCGCTAGAGCTTGTGGAGACTAAAGAGTTGAGCCCAGCCCCCTTGTCATGGTCCTGAACTGGAGCGGATGCTGCTGGTCTGGTGGTGGTGGGGTGCAGGGCAGCAGCATCTTCAAATAGGGAGGGGGAGGCCTGGGCAGCCAGGAAGAGCCCAGGATGGAGAGAGAGCGAGAGAGAGAGAGAGAGAGAGAGAAAAGACAAGGCCTCACCACCACCCTGAGCAGCATCCCTGGCGCCTCCCAGAGCCTTCACTCCTTCTCCAAGCTCCTCTCCTAGCTCGCTGTGACAGTCATGGAACAGGAAGAAAAAAGGCTGACCGAGGATGGGCAGGAGGGAGGTGGATCCCACACACCTACCCACACAAACAGTAGGGACTGCAGGCAGGACTAGGGGGGCTCTCCGGGGACCCCGATGTATGGGGAGGCTCTCTGGGGACCCCGATGTATGGGGAGGCTCTCTGGGGACCCCGATGTATAGGGAGGCTCTCTGGGGACCCCGATGTATGGGGAGGCTTCTCTGGGGACCCCGATGTATGGGGAGGCTCTCTGGAATTCCTGATGTATGGGGAGGCTCCCTGGGGACCCTGATGTAAGTGGGGCTCTCTGGGACGTCGTAGGCGAGGTCAAGTCCTGGTA
>BLSH010287003.1:737937-751163 GCA_018402905.1 Glandirana rugosa | reverse complement strand
ACTGACACCCCTCACCACCCACCTACTGACACCCCTCACCACCCACTGACATCCACCCACTGACACCCCTCACCACCCTCCCACTGACACTCACCCACTGACACTCCTCACTGTCCACCCACTGACACCTCTCACCACCCACTGACACCCTCACCACCCACTGACACCCTTCACACCCACCTCTGACACCCCTCACCACCCACCCACTGAAACCCCTCACACCCATAGGCGTGCGCACATAGGGTGGCAGGTGTGCCTGGGCACACCCTAATTAGCCTGTACTGTGCAGATTCCCTCTGTTGCCTGGCTGCAGAGAAAGGGACTGGGGAATTTCTATCCTCAGTCTCTTTCTCTGTCTCAAAAGTGAGACATCAGAGGTCTGGTTAGACCCATGATATTTCACCAAAGCCCCCCAGCAGGGCTCCTAAAAAAATTGTAAAAAAATAATAAAATATAATATTGCAAAAAATAACAAAAAAACTAAATTGTAAAAATAAAAATAAACTACTGACACCCATATCTTGTGGTGCACACCCTAATTCAATAGGCTGCGCACACCTATGCTCACCCAATGACACCCCGGTATCCTAATCGTGATGCATCGCAGAATCAAATCGAATCGTTGACCTGAAAATCGTAATCAAATCGAATCGAATCGTGAGGCCAGTGAAGATGCGCACCCCTAATCACTGTACTACTGATACTGGCTTGGAAGGGGTTAACATCAGGGGCGATCAAAGGGTTAACTGTGTGACTGGCCAGTGCTTGTGTACAGTGTGGGAGGTGTTTTGACTAGGGGAAGGCATTGATCCATGTTGCAGCAACAGAGGATCAATGCCTTCCTTACTGACAGAACCGCAATCTGTCTCGTTTACATAAGAAGGTGCTGAATCACGTAGTAAGTACTAGGTAAGTGATCCGGCGCAACAGTGCTACTTTTCTGCCATATAAGTAAGTTATATGGGTGGCAAGTGGTTAAATGGACATTTACCTTGGTTAAAGGCATTGTAAAGTCTCCTTTTTTTTTTTTTAAATAACAAACATGTTATACTTACCACCTCTGTGCAGTTGGTTTTGCACAGAGCAGCCAGGATCCTTCTCTTCTCAGCCCCTCTTTGCTACTCCTGGCCTTGCCCTCCTATTGAGTGCCCCCACAGCTTCCTATGGGGGTACACAAGCTGAGTCAGAGCTCCGTGAATCCATTCAGACACGGAGCCCCAACCCGGCCTCGCCCCCTCTCTCCCCTGATTGGCTGACTGACTATGATTGACAGCCATGGGAGCCAATGGCACCGCTGCTGTGTCTCAGCCAATCAGGAAGAGTGTCCCATAGGGCTTAGACAATCGTGGACATCGCTGGAGAGAGATGGGTCTCAGGGTACGTAATTAGGGGGTGCTGGGGAGGCTGCAACACACAGAAGGTTTTTTATCTTAACCACTTCCAGACCGAGGCTCTCTTTGGAGTTTGGTGTTTACAAGTTAAAACCAGGTTTTTTTGCTATAAAATTATTTAGAACCCCCAAACATTATATATATTTTTTTCACCCTAGAGAATAAAATGGCGGTCATTGTAAAACTTTATGTAACACCGTATTTGCGCAGCAGTCATACAAGCGCAATTTTTTTTGACAAATTTAAATTTTGAGTTAAAAAATAAGACAACAGTAAAGTTAGCCCAATTTTTTTCCATATTGTGAAAGATAATGTTACGCCAAGTAAATTGATACCCAACATGTCATGCTTCAAAATTGCGTCCGCACGCGGAATGGCGATAAACTTTGCAACTTAAAAATCTCCATTGGCAATGTTTAAAAATTTCTATAGGTTACCAGTTTTGAGTTACAGAGTAGGTCTAGTACTAAACGCGGCGTTACCTCACATGTGTGGTTTGAACACCGTTTTCATATGCGGGCGGGACTTACGTATGCGTTTGCTTCTGCGCGCAAGCTCCCAGGGACGGGGCGCTTTAAATTTTTTTTTTTTATATTATTTATTTTACTTTTTATTTTTACACTGTCTTTTAACAAAAAAAAAATGTGATCACTTTTATTCCTATTACAAGAAATGTAAACTTTCCTTGTAATAGAAAAAAGCATGCCAGGACCTCTTAAATATGAGCTCTGCGGTCAAAAAGACCTCAAATCTCATACTTCCCCTCTCTTTCCCTAATCTCAAAGGGACCCTGCCACTTTGCTGGGAATTTACTTTCAAACATGGGAACCAGCACCAGCACTCTGTCTCCAGGGTTGAAAGTGTGGGTTTTGGCACCGCTATTATAAACTCTTCTATGGGCTTCCTGGGCTTGCTCCATATGTTCTCGCACCAGGGGCAGGACTGCTGCAATACAATCCTGAATCAAGAAAATATGCTCAATGATGCTCCTATATGGGGTTAGCTCTCCTTCTCATGTCTCTTTTGCGACATCTAGCAGCCCCCTGGGATGTCTACCATACAAGAGTTCAAAGGGGGAGGCTTGCGGAACCTCTCGTATGGAAAACATGAAGTACGGCAGCAACAAATCCCAATCTCTTCCAACTTTTTCCACTACCTTTTTCAACATGCTTTTGAGCATTTTATTAAGCCTCTCCTTAAGTCCATCCATTTGGGGGTGGTAGGCCGAGGTACGCAGATTTTATACAACCTGCACAATTCCTTGGTTACACAAGACATAAACGGGGTGCCCTGATCGGTTAAGACCTCTTTGGGATCCCCACCCGACTAAACACCTGGACCAACTCCCCGATAGCCTTAGCGGAGGTGTTCCGCAAGGGTTTGGCTTCTGGATAGTGGGTCGCGTAATCTAGTATTACCAGGATGTGCTGGTGTCCCCGGGAAAACTTTATTACGGGTCCCATGAGATCCATGCCAATTCTTTTAAAAGGCACTTTAATTATGGGCAGTAGAACAAGTGGACTATGAAAATGAGGTGAGGGCGCAGAGAGTTGACGCTCAGGGCAGGATTCACAATACTCTCTGACATCTGCATGCAGCCTGGGCCAGAAGAATATCTGGGTTATCCTCTCCCTGGTCTTATCCATACCCAGATGTCCCCCCATTACATGTCCATGGGCTAGATCTAGCACCATCCTGTGAAAGGATTTGGGAACCACTAGCTGTTCCACCTCGTCCTCCCCTTGTTTCACCACCTGATACAACAAATTATTTTTTAGAGCCATGTAGGGAAAAGACACCCTACATCACCTTCATGTTTTCTCTGGCTCTAAGGAGAGTGATATCCCGTAGTTGATCTGTACAGAAGTCCTCTCTCTGGATCTCTAAGTCAGGTACTACATTCTGTTCACTCTCACAGTCAGATTCAGAGACATTTTCTGGGTCATTAGCCCCCAGCTGGGAGCTATCTTCCAGCTCCTCTGGCTCCCCATCCAGTACAGGAAAAGGAAGAGGGTCTCCTCCTTCCTAGGTCCTGCCACCAGTCTCCCCTTCCATTTGGCAAAAAGGGTCAGGTGAGAGTTCCGGTTGTTATGCAGCAGGGAGAGATCAATCCTCCAGACTCCCTGTGCCTTCCCATAACCTCCAAATATGGGGAAAATCCCTGCCCACTAGGGTGTCATATAGCAGTGAAGGTACTACCCCCACTAAATGAGTCACACTGCTCCAAGGGGTGTCAATTTCAACCACCGCCCTCTGGTAGACACAAGTGTCCCCATAGATGCAAATGACCCCGACAGTGCTAGGGTGTAAGCTTGCAGGATTTACAAAATTACTTTTACCAATGTTACCACACTACCATCAAGCAGTACATTGACTGGCATTCGATCAACAAAAATCACACACATTTGCTTCTCCATGCGATTTGAACATGATGCTGTATATGTGACCTGTGAAAAAAGAGAAAGGCGTCTGTTTACATAAGTATAATCACATTGCATGGGTTCATCATTCAGGGGACAATTGGCAGCAATATGGCCCAATGCATGGCATCCGTAGCACTGTATGTGCTCTATACCCATTCCTTTCCAGGGTCCCCAAGGCCTTCCTGGCTTATTTGGCCAGTCTCCACGTCTAGAGTCCACAGTCTCTTTAACCGTAGCAGTCTTATCAAATTTCCCCATGCCCCTGAAACCTGGAACAGTCTTACTGGGTCCACTGGCCGATCTTTCACTCCTAGATACATTGGAGTGGGGCACAGATGGGTGCAACAAGTCCTCACCAGCAGTGTATCTCTCCACGAGGTCCACAAATTGGTTGGCGGTTTTGGGGTCCCCATGACTGACCCACGTCCTCAAAGCAGCAGGAGCGCATATAGATAGCTGTCCATGACCATGCACTCCACAATCTGGGGACCTGGCAAAGCCTCTGGCTGTAGCCACTTCCTGGTGAGGTGGACCAGGTCGAACATCTGCGAGCGGGGTGGCTTGTAGGTCCACTGATGCACCCGTTGGGCCGGGACTGCCATGGTGACCCCTAGGCATGTGAATATCTCTGCATTTAGGGTCTCATGATCCTGAGCCTTATCCTGAGCCTTATCTGGTTCCAGATCAAAGTAGGCTTTTTGGAGTTCAAAGGTCAAGAATGGTGCTAACAGTCCCGCCCACTGTTCTTTTGGCCATCCATCGTGAAGAGCGACTCTTTCAAACGTCGTGAGATACACCTCCACGTCATCCGCAGGTGTCATCATTGCATGTGTTAAGAGGCGCGGACCAACTTTGGTTCCATTGTTACCGGAGGTGCGGGCCCCTTTTTTAACTCCAGCAGGGCCTCCGCAAACTGTCAGTTCACCTCCTGTTGAGCCGCTTGTTGTGCTGCGATAGCCTGGTGACTCAACTCGCTGAGCTGCAGCGGCCTCTGCAACCCGGCGGTTGGCTTCTCGCATTGGCTTGTAACAGGGCCTTCAGCATTTCCTCCATCTTGGAAATATGCCCGTTGGGAGATTAGCTCGTGGGGGTCAACTTTCCTGAGGAAAATAGTCAGCATGCAGGCAACTTTCTTTAAAATCTGGAGGCTTGCCAGATTTATTGGCAAAAGATTTGCAGGTTAAAAAACAAACAAAAGAGAAAATAAGTCCTTGCCGTCTGGCGCTAAACTAAACAGTATAGTTTCCTCACTATACAGTGTGGGGCTGGCCCCCGACACCCACAAAACATAAGCCAAAATGCAAATCTTGTCTTTTAAAGTCCAAACAGACAAATAGCTTCCTCAGATCCCTCTCTGAGTTCCAGGTCAGAGCTAAAGTGAGATCTCTTCCTAATTATTCAAGCCACCTGCTGGTGGACTCGAGTGGACCACAAACTCCAGACTGGAACCAGCCCTGCCATGGTGGCTGGTAAAATCCGGACCGGAGTCTGTTTAATCCAGTCCACATGAAAGCATACGAGGTGACAGGTAATGTCCGTCTACCACTTCGCCTTGCATACCGTCACAGCAGCTATAACAGCTTCAACTCTTCTGGGAAGACTGCCACAATGTTTAGGAGTGAGTCTATGGGAATGTTTGACCATTCTTACAGAAGCACATTTGTGAGGTCAGGCACTGATGTGGCCGAGAAGTCTTCGCTCTAATTCATGCCAAAGGTTTTCTATTGGGTTGAGGTCAGGACTCTGTGCAGGCCATTCAAGTTCCACCACCCCAAACTCACTCATCCATGTCTTTATGGACCTTGCTTTGTGCACTGGTCCAAATCATTTGGTGGAGGGGAGATTATGGCATGGGGTAGTGTTGAAGGGGTTGGGCTTGGACCCTTAATTCCATGGAAAAAAGAGGATATGATCGGGCCGCACCACCAAGACAGGCCTCCATCCCTAATTGTATAAATGCAAAAAAATGGTGGTCATGGGACTTTAAATACATACACATAAAAAATAACATACAAATCAGAATGATTAAATGATGTAAATATATAATATCATATTACAGGCAGGTGCACAGTGACAGTGAACTGTGGCATTTGGACTGCTCTGGCATGAAAAAATACTTTACGCGTTTCGAGGATCCATTCTCTCGTCAGGAGTATTATATACTTTCTCATGCAATGTGAGTATTCTGTCACAGCCCGCTTCATCATCTTGGTTTCTTCCATACCCTTCATCTCATGGTTCACATGGGTTTTGGTTCACCTGTCACTCTATCCCCTTACCTCCTCACTCTGCACTTGGTTCCAGTAACATGAGAGACACCTTACTTCTTACTCTCTTCTGTGGTTCTGTGCACCCATTTGGGCAATCTTCACATAATACCCCTCTTTATCCCCACACCCATACAACTTTTTATCTTAATTTGACTCATTTCGGTATTCAATGAAGTATACTCACCCACATATCTCTTAGTGATTATTTCCAGTGTGGTGTGGATTAGAGGTTATCTCCATCCATTTCTTTATGGTTCTTGTTCTGCCGCCTGGCTGCTGTCCACGCCATGGGCCGTCCCAGCCCCAGGACTGGCATTACATTGGACGTTCCTGTTCCAGTGTCATTTTTTGGGCCATACAAGCTGACATGTAAGGATTATTCTTATATTCCTATTTTTTCTATCCTGAATCCTTCTTTATGGTTTCTTTAACTACCTCCCACCCGCGCCATACCCGAATGACGGCTACAGCGCGGCTCTAAAATGCCGGGAGGACGTCAATAGACTTCTTCCCATTTGGCTTGTGCAGGGTGCCCTCCCGCGGGCCCGAGCGGCGCGCGCACGTGCCGCCGCACACTGCGGGAGCGTGCCCGCGGGTCGGGCGGACCCGATGTCCGCCGGAGACCCGCGATCTCCTTTCAGAGAGGAGGAACGGGGAACCGCCGAAGTAAACATGGCGGTTCCCCGTTCTGTGAATGGGACATGACAGATCTACTGATCCCTGTCACTGGGATCAGTTAGATCTGTTATGTCCCGACCAGCCCCGCCCCCCCACAGTTAGAACACACCCAGGGAACATTGTTAACCCCTTCACTGCCCCCTGCTGTTTAACCCCTTCATTGCCAATGACATTTATACAGTAATCAGTGGACATTTAAATTTCTGATCGCTGTATAAATGTCATTGGTCCCAAAAAAGTGTCAAAAACGTCTGACATGTCCGCCCCGATATCGCAGTACCAATTAAAATCGCAGATTGCTGCCATTACCAGTAAAAAAATAAATAAAATAAAAACGCCATAAATCAATGTCCATAGTTTGTAGACGCTATAACTTTTGCGCAACCCAATCAATAAACGCTGATTGCGATTTTTTTTACCAAAAATATGTAGAAGAATATATATCGGCCAAAACTGATGAATAAATTTGTTTTTTTATTTTTTATTTTCGGATATTTATTATAGCAAAAAGTAAAAAATATAGTTTTTTTTCAAAATTGTCGCTCTTTTTTTGTTTATAGCAGTGATCAGAAATGACGCAAAGGCGATCAAATACCACCAAAAGAAAGCTCTATTTGTGGGAAAAAAGGACGCAAATTTTATTTGGGTACAACGTCGCACGACCGCGCAATTGTCATTCAAAGAGCGACAGCGCTGAAAACTGAAAATTGGTTCGGGCAGGAGGGGGGTTTAAGTGCCCAGTAAGGAAGTGGTTAAGGAACGCACTAATACATAATTTTCACATTATCTATATCCTCAGACAATTTTGATATGATACTCCTGACGAGAGGACGGATCCTCGAAACGCGTAGAGTATTTTTTTCATGCCAGAGCAGTCCAAATGCCACAGTTCACTGTCACTGTGCACCTGCCTGTAATATGATATTATATTTTTACATCATTTAATCATTCTGATTTATTGTCGGCTTTGTATGTTATTTTTTATGTGATTTATCTACTGCATTTGTAATCATGTACAATCATGTGTTTCTATCATATATAATACATTAAGTTTACATTTATTTATTCATAATCTGTTTACTATATATTCTTGACTTGCCTCATTTAAAGTCCCATGACCGCCATTTTTTTTTGCATTAGTTCCAGGGAAGGGAACTCTTAAGGCATCAGCGTATCAAGACATTTTGGACAATTTCATGCTCCCAACTTTGTGGGAACAGTTTAGGGATGGCCCCTTCCTGTTCCAACACGACAGCGCACCAGTGCACAAAGCAAGGTCCATAACGACATGTTTGCCTGCCTGTTTGACCATTCTAGCAATAGGTGGTCCCCACCATCTGGTAAGCGTCCCTGATTACAGGGTGTTGGGTACCACAGAAGGCTCTGCTTGATTTTTGGTGGTGGAATTTCATATCATAATCATATCAGCTCCATTTTCTGCATTTATTCACATTCATCACATGGATTAATTTCTTGTACACTTTCTGAACTATTTCTTTTCTTATATATAGTCACTGAGTGTATTATGTCACATTGAGACATTAGCCACTTCCGCCCCGGAAGGATTTACCCCTTTTCCTGACCAGAGCATTTTTTACGATACGGCACTGCGTCGCTTTAACTGACAATTGCGTGAGACGATTTTGAAAAAAAACCAATATTTTTTACTTTTTGCTATAATACATATCCAAAAAAAAAAAGAATTTCTCAGTTTAGGCTGAAATATATTATTCTACATATTTTTGGTAAAAAAAAATCGCAATAAGCGTATATTGATTGGTTTACGCAAAAGTTATCACTTCTACAAACTATGGGAATAGATTTATGGCATTTTTATTATATATATATTTTTTTTACTAGTAATGGCTGCGATATTGCGGTAGACAGATCGGACACTTTTGACACTTTTTTGACACTTTTTTGGGACCACTGACATTTATACAATGGTCAGTATATCACTGGCAGGGAAGGGGTTAACACTAGGGGGCAATCAAAGGGTTAAATGTGTTCCCTCTGTGGCGTTTCTAACTGTATGGGGGATGGGATGACTGGGGGAGGAGAGAGATCACTGCTCCCATTTACTGGGAACAAACAATCTCTCTCCTCTCCCCTATCAGAACGGGGATATGCTTGTTTGCATACACAGGTCCCCGTTCTGCCATGTCTCGGGAGAGATCGTGGGTGGCCGGTGGACATTGAGTCCGTTCCACCTGCTGACTGGCTCCCCCGCCTGCGGCGGCGCGCACTCACACTACACGTTGAGCAAGTTTGGGGTGGAGGAACTTGACTGGCCTGCACAGAGTCCTTACCTCAACCCGATAGAACACCTTTGGAATGAATTAGAGTGGAGACTGTGAGCCAAGCCTTCTGTAGCCAGGCCTTCTCGTTCCATATCAGTGCCTGACCTTATTACCTCAAAATGCACTTCTGGAAAAATGGTCAAACATTCCCATAGGCACACTCCTAAACCTTGTGGACAGCCTTCCCGGAAGAGTTGAAGCTGTCATAGCTGCAAAGGGGGGACCAACTCAATATTGAACCCTACAGACTAAGACTGGGAGGCCGTTAAAGTTCATGTGCATGTAAAGACAGACACCCCAAAAAGTTATATAGTGTACGTATATATATATATATATATATATTTGTTTAAATTTGTTTTTTACATATTGTCCCCAGAACATTGCAGGGTCATTGTAGTGACATTGTACTACTCTGGGGGGGTGGTCAGGGATTTTTTTTTTTACATTTGCCCTGTTACCATGTGATCTCTGTAACCAATCACAGGAATCACAGAGTTGTAAATGAATGACAGCGTTGTTTACTACTGTAATTGTGATGCTGTGATCTCAGTGATCACATGGTTCCAAAGCTGCTCACAGCAGCCCAGTTGAATGATTGGTGATCTGCTTTATCTGATGGACACTGCGGTCACAGATTGAACCACTTAACTCTCCAGAAAGTGTGCACGGGCAGTCACCTTACCAGTACGTCCACCCACATTTGTGCTATTCCTGTCTTGCAATTTATGTACATTGGTTGGACAGGAGGTGGTTAAAGTGATTAGCACCCATTATTTTTTATAATATGAGAAAAGAACCACAACTTAGATGAAGTGTGCCTGGGATTTTATTGGCATGTAACAGTGATTAGGATATGTTGATCAGTAATTACTGAAGACCAACCAGTACCAATAATACTACATTCATAAGCAGACTGAATTAATATCAACCCATTGCCGTTGGAATTACACAGCAGTGTGGAAGTAGGCACTGAGGCACTGCATATATGCACATCAGCATTTGTGCTGGAAGCGTGCTCAAAAGCATGCTCCCAGCATGGAGACTGAGCTGACTCTAATAGCTCCTGGCCTTTTACGAACATTGGGGAGCTGAGAGAACTGGCTCTTCTAGATTATGTGATCACTGTCATAGCCTGTGGTTGCCTATCACAGTGATTAATCAGTAAAACTCACCTCTGTAATCTCTTTCTCTTCTGCATGGAGTAAAAGCTACATTTTATCTTTTTTTCTTGTAGTCAGAGAAAAAGTATGTAGGTTAACCAAAACAAAAAAAAAAACGATAAAATAGCTAGATCGGGCTTGATCTAGGTTAGTATCAGGGTCAAGGTAAAATGACAAAGTCAGGGTCAACGATTGGCACTCAAAGGTTACAGTTAGTAGGCTTTAAGTTGAATTAAGTGCCAGTTTACACCACTTGTGGCGCAGCAAACGCACATTTCCTCATGTGTTTTCTGCACTAGACAGAAATACTCTGTCCCTGCAGATGTGTGGATGTCATTAACTCTTAATGGCAGTCCCATGCATCTAGTAAATGCGGGTGCATTCGCAGGCACCAAAACGCATGGTATCGCAATATCATGCGGTTTGGTGTGGCATGATTTTAAAAATGACATACATTTTGTGTATTCCCTTGTGTTTGTCAACTCATTAAAATTAATGGGCTGCCAAAAATGCATGTGCTATAATGCACCTTTCATGGTGTTAAAAAGTCCTTTTTATTTAGTGTCATTGGGGTTCATTGGTGTGCACAGCCTATTGTATTAGGGTGTGCACACAAGAGCACAAACACACGTGTGTGTATATCAGCAGAGCATTGGACGGTGTCAGTAGAGAAAAGATTGATGTCAGCGGGGCAGTGGACGGTGTCAGTAGTTTTTATTTTTATTATTTTATTATTTTTTACAGTTTTTTTAAAATTATTTTTTATTTATTTTTTTTTTTTTTAAATTTAAGAGCCCTGTTGGGGGGATTTGGTGAAATATCAAGGGACTAAACAGGGAGAAAGGGACTGAGGACAGAGCTTTCCCAGTCCCTTCCTCTGCAGCCTAAGCTGCACTGGACAGTGAACGGATGGGAAGTTCTATTTGCTGAGTGGCTTCCTGTTCATTCACAAACTGAAGCATAGTAGACATAGCTTATTAGGCTTCAGTTAAGAATGAACACAGGAGCGATCGGTACAGACTACTCACTGTGTTCATTCATTCTTTCATCCTGAAACATGCCCCACAGCACCCAGCGTGAGAGGAAAGGAGGGAAACTGGCAGCACTGCAGGGGAGAGGCAGGGGATGCCAAGAAGCAGGGGGAATCAACACTACATAGGATGATTAGGGTGTGCTCAGGCACCTATGGTGGGGTTGATTTACTAAAACTGGAGAGTGCAAAATCTGGTGCAGCTGTGCATGGTAGCTAATCAGTTTCTAAGTTTAGATTGTTCAAATAAGTGTGTTTAGGTAGGATATAAAAAAAAAAAAACAAATCAAAATGTGCACTATGTATTTATTTCTTGGCCCTACTATAGGTACAAACAACAAATATTAACCACTTCACCTCCGGTAGAATTTCCCAGTTTAGGACCAGAGCACTTTTTGCGATTCGGCGCTGCGTCGCTTTAACTGACAATTGCGCAGTCATGCGACGTTGCACCCAAAAAAAATTTGCGTCCTTTTTTTCCCACAAATAGAGCTTTCTTTTGGTGGTATTTGATGGCCTCTGCGTCATTTCTGATCGCCGCTATAAACAAAAGAAGAGTGACCATTTTGCAAAAAAACAAATTTCTTAATTTTTGCTAAAATTCAAATCCAAAAAAAATATATAAAAAAAATTTTTTTTCACCGGTTTTGGCCGATTTATATTCTTCCTCATATTTGTGATAAAAAAAATTGCAATCGGCGTTTATTGATTGGTTTGCGCAAAAATGGCTGCGTTTACGGATGGTGAAAATTCATTTCTGGGGTTATTTTGTTTTTATTTTTTACTAGTAATGGCGGCGATCTGCGATTTTTAGCAGTACTGCGATATTGCAGCGGACCAATGGCATTTATTCAGCGATCAGAAATTTAAATGTCCACTGATTACTGTATAAATGTCATTGGCAGTGAAGGGGTTAACCTGCAGGGGGAGATCTAGGGGTTAACTGTGTTCCCTGGGTGTGTTATTACTGTGGGGTATTGGGCTACCATGGGCATGAGAGATTTAACTGATCCAAGTGACAGGGATCAGTAGATCTCCCATGCCTGAACTGTCAGAATGGGGAACCGCCGTGTTTACATTGGCGGTTCCCCGTTCTTTGCCTGTGGCCGCTCATTGCTTCCACCCGAGCCGCCCACACACTCCTCAGGAGTGCGGCAGGCGCGCGCCCCCTAGCGGCCATTCGCAGATGGCCGCCTTTTTACGGCGATTCGCGGCCAGCATCCACACTGCCTCCGTAAATATGCGGTAGGCGGTGTGGAACTGGTTATAGAAGCATGTTTCCTTGCAAATATCATGTGTAGGAAAATGTATTTTATTTTTTTTGGGTCATGTAATGGCAAGAATTGTACAGCTAAATTTTACTTTTTTTTTACTATTTTGGGCCAGTTTCCTTAACCACTTGACTACTGGGCACTTAAACCACCTTAACAACTAGACCAATTTTCAGCTTTCAGTGCTCTCACAATTTGAATGACAATTACTCAGTCATGCAACACTGTACTCATATGAATTTTTTGTCCTTTTTTTCCACGCAAATATAGCTTTCTTTTGGTGGTATTTAACCACTTAAGGACCGGAAGGATTTCCAGCTTTAGGACCGGAGCCCTTTTTGCGATTCGGCGCTGCGTCGCTTTAACTGACAATTGCGCGCTCGTGCGACGTTGTACCGCGTTAACAGTCAATTTCGCTGCGTCGCGGCTTAGCGTTTTTCCCGAGGCCAGGATTTCGACCTTTAGGAAGGCCAGGAATTCACCAATTTATGGTGGTTTTCTTTCGATATAAACGCACCTTTTTTTCCTGTTTTTTAAGTATACTCATGTCACAACGTACTGACTCATTAACAGTAAGTTTAACACTCTCGTGACTTTCGACTTTTAACCAGATCAACAATTCCACCAAATTCACGGGTCATCAGTTCACCAATTCCTTTGACCGGGTTTTATCATTTTTTTTTCATTTTAAATCGACATGTTA